>JANHJO010003011.1:66172-79664 GCA_032468235.1 Pseudoxyrhopus heterurus
GATCTGGGGCAAAATTCACTTAATTATCTTGTTTGCAACAGAAATTTTGGGCTCAATTATAGTTATAACAATTGTTTGTCAACCACTGTCTATCCTAGCCTTTTATTGTAAAGGCAGATAAGCTGTACAAGCTTGGTTTAAAGTTTCAGACTTCTTACAATTCAAAAAATAATATCCATTATGTTCTGTTACAATTGTTGACATCTATCTAGTAAACCATATGGAGCTAACTGAAAGTTGCCATCCTCAGGGAAAGCAAACATCAGGACTTTCAAAAGGAAATAAAAACATTATTATTTAAGTAACAAGACAAGATGTTCTGTTACTTGGGTTGCAATATAGCAGGACGCTGGCATTAGGATTGGATTAAAAAATGCTTCCTTGTATTTGACCTAACCTGATCTGAAGATGTTAGTTCAAAGGAAGGAGGAGTGACAGTACTTACCGTTTTTACTTCCATGTATGGGTTCAGGCCATATTCTCCGCCCTCACGCCCTTGGCCAGATTCTTTGAACCCTCCGAATGGAGCCTGTGCCCCAAAGATATTATAGCAATTGATCCTGCAAAGGAAACTTTGCATTACAATTGTTTTTGGTTACATATCCTTTGTTATACAAAGATTTAACAAATTAACATTAGAACTGTAAACTTAAGGCAAGTACTCCTTGGCAAGAACTCTTGAATACAAGTTTTAATTCATTTAAAAGGGGGTGGGGGAAAGGGTTTCATATATACACACACACACACACATATATACATATACATATACATACATACACACACACTTCCAATGGGTTGGGGACTGCAGCATGGACAGCAAGTGCCCCACAACTGAGCCTCTGCTTTTTCCTTCTGAGTTCCATTCTTAAGTTTGAGGGCTTACCAAACAGTTCCAGCTCGCAAGCCCTGAGAAATGTAGTTTGCTTTATCAATATCCTTTGTGAAAACAGCGGCCGCCAGCCCATATTTGGTTTCATTTGCTCTCTGGATGACTTCCTCAATGGTTTTGAATTTCAAGATCTGCATAACAGGCCCAAAAATCTGTAAAAGAAAAACATCTGCAAGATTAAAACGTATTTATATAATAGGATTCTCTCCAATATTACTACTGCCTACCCTCACATTTAGGGGTACATAATTAAGAAAGTGAGGTCTGGAATTCAGCCGCCTGGTTACGTAATGTGAATCAATATAACAACACAATGGCATAAATTAGAAATGTACTACGGTATGATTCTTACTTCTTCTTTGGCTATTTTCATGTTGTCCTCCACATCTCCAAAGATAGTTGGCTGGATAAAGTAGCCCTTATCTGCTGCGGGACTGCCACCACAAAGTAATTTTGCTCCTTCCTTTTTTCCACTGTCAATGAATCCAAGGATCTTCTTATACTGTGTCTCATCCACCTTAAGGAACAACCAAAAGTCAGCACGTCAGTTCAGTCAAGATGCTGTTACCATAAAGAAGCAAATCCGCTTGTGTAAACAAAAATTCACCAGGCATTTAATATGCTGAAGTTTGCAACAATGCCAGTTTAATAACGAGCCAGTAGCCCTGGGGAAATAATTATAATTTCTATATGAGTTTTTACTTTGTTTTTTTAACCCACTAGATGACTAGATTTTAAGAAAGGTTAACATTTTAAGAATGAAAAGATGTGTTTTGTATAATGTACAGTGCTTGAGAGGATTTCCCCCCCCCTCTCTAGAACAATGGCTCCATTGTTCTATAATCCGAGGTATTATTTTAAAGGGGCTCCCGAAAGAGCAGATGGTGGCAGACTCCCACCTGAGGCCCCTGTTCGGTTTGGAAGTCAAATGGGTTCCCAACTATTCTGGACTTGGCTCTCTCCACGCTCCTCTCCACAAACTCATGATATATATCTTCTTGGACAAAGGTCCGAGATCCAGCGCAGCAGCACTGGCCTTGATTGAAGAACAACGCAGAGTGAGATTGCTCAACAGCCCAATCCACTAAAAAAAGAGAGAGAGAAAACAAACACATCCAAATGAGGCCATTTGAAACAAGACGGAAAGTCCTCCAAACATCTCTCCAATTACTGCAGTGAGAGTAGTAAGTAACCCTAATCAGTGGATTTAATTTCTCTTCCATCTGGAAATTAGATAGCAGTTTACTTCTTGCCTCAGCCAACCAGCCTTTATCTGGACTGGTTTCAAATCCCAGCGTGTTCCAACCCCTATTTTCCTCCTCAGTCCAACACAGCCAGGATTGAGGAAAAAATATCAAGGCTGAAGAAGGCCGACCTGAAATGCCTTTGCCCTTTCTAAACTGGGTAAATGGATTGGGATATTGTCACCTTCACTGATGGGGTACACAAAATGAATTTCAGTAAAGAGCTTATCCAAATCGCTGGGCTGACTGTGGAGCTGCTAATCCCCCTCCAGATGCAACTCAACCCCCCCACCCGTCTGCCCCAGGAAGAAGGAGGTCTTACTTTCAGCATCGGACATGATGATGTTTGGGCTCTTCCCACCAAGCTCAAGAGTCACTCTCTTCATATTGCTGTCTGCTGCAGCCTTCTGGATCAGGTGCCCAACCTGCACAGTTTAAGAATCGAGACGTTTTTATCGGTCAGTATAACAAGCTATACTTGAGGAAAAGACCAGCAAGGGAAGCCTCTTTGTTTTGTCTTTCCCAATGCAAGAAGACATCACTCAACCCTTTTTAAAGACTGACATCTAATGGCTGGTTAAGGGAATCAAGATCATTCTGCAGTGAGTGTGATTTTGTTCCCGGGGCAATTCCTAAAACCCCGAGAGGCAGCAAAAGATGTAAGCCGAAGGTCCCTCTATTGGATCAAGGTGAATCCAAGGTTGCTGTACCTATTTGAGGCCACGAATGACGCCTCGATCTGGGCAACCAAAAACCCACTTTGAGAATCACTGCAATATCTTAGTATTCTGATTTATTATATCAATTTCAATCCCAAAGGCTGAAAGAGAACAAGAGGCTATAACTATTTAGTTCCTCACCGAGGTGGAACCAGTGAATGCAACTTTATCCACTCCCATGTGAGAAGATATAGCAGCCCCAGCTGTAGGTCCAAAACCAGGAATAATGTTCACCACGCCTGGTGGGAATCCAGCCTGTTAAGACACGAGAGAAGATCATTTCCTAAGTGGACAGATGAAGATTTATTGATAGGCCACCTGATGACTCTTGTCCCAAGTGGGGAAAGCAGGTGAGCGCAGGGCCCCCCAGGACGGGTCTCTCACCTCTTCGATCAGGCTGGCCACATACAAGCCGGTCAAGGGAGTTTGCTCAGCCAGTTTCATCACCACCACGTTCCCTGTGGCCAGAGCGGGGCCAAGCTTCCACGACTGCATCAGCAAAGGGAAATTCCACTACAAGAAAAAGAAACGTGTAGATACTCTAAAAAACTTAAAAGTCAGCTACATTCCTTGATAAGCTTCCCTTCTCTTCCCTCCCCAACTATCAGAAAATCTGCCAGACCACAATCCCCAAAGGAACGTAGCGGTCAATGGGTGATCAGATGATAGCATTGAGCAACGGAAATGGAAGCCAAGGTATTTGGAGAAGTATTAGGAAAACGAACATTAGCTCAGGATCCTTTTAAAAATCTGGGTTACTTAAACAAGGCTTACATAGGTCAGAGAAGAGGATAGTACTTCACTTCCGTCCAACGATCACATTAAAATCTCCCCATTTCTGCCCCCATAGCAGAGAGAGGACTTGTGATCTGCTGTGGATAGCTTGACTTACCGGAATGATCTGTCCACAAACGCCCACAGGCTCATGTCTTGTATAAGTGAAAAAATCTCCATCCAGGGGAATGGTTTTCCCATGCAATTTGTCAGCCCAACCTGCATAGTACCTGGAGCAAAGCCATCAAATATTACAGGTATTCCTGGAACCACAAAAGTTCCAACACAAATTTGAAGAAATTGTGGATGAAAATTCATTCCTGAAACAGGGTTGGAAGCAAGGATACAAGCCAGTTGTGATTTTGTTTGATTTGCCACTGAAGTTTATAAATTCAATTCTCATCACCCAACCTATTTCAGTTCTAAGTCACAGGAGAACATGAATCCGTAAAAGAGCAGTGGGGCAGAAGGGTCATTGCAAAGTGGTTATTTTGCAAGCAAATATTCTAAAAGTGTTGCGATATTGCCATAGGTAAAGATCATTTGATATGTAATGGATACAGTCTATCCAATCCCTGCTTAATGTTTTTTTATGCTCAGCTTTTGAAATGGGAAGAGAACAGTTGCCCTCTACCAAAAGTTCAGGAAATCCTTCAAATTTTATTTTAATCCTTTCGGATACTCTTTTTCAAATAGGCTGAGGGATTTCTGCACTTGGCTGAACCAATCATGTGATTTGCTTCCTGGTTCCAGTTCTAGAGGAAAGAAAGATTCCTTCCTTCCAGTTTTATTTCAGCTTTACTTGAGTGGGGGGGAAAAAACTTGTATTATTAACTGCCAGAAAATAACAACAGAATGTTTGTATTCAACTAAAATGACTTTCCCTGCAAAACAACAACAGCTCTGCAACTGCAAAAGAGCCATTCCAAGTTGTGCTTGGCAACAGTTGAGAATCTATTTATTAATTCTTACCGGAGTTCCTTGACAACCATATCTAAGTCCACCAGGTAGGAGATTGCGTATGGCTTGCCATTGTCCAACGTTTCCAGAGCCTAGGAAGAAATATGAAGCCAGCATTGATAAGCCAGGTTCTGCAGGAGGATTCTGCTCTCCCCAGCCGCCCCATACATACTGCCAAATAGGTCCGGTCTCTTTCAATCAGGTCAGCCAGTCGGTTCAGTAATTTGCCCCTTTGGGAAGCATCCATCCTTCTCCAAGGAGACCCAAACTTGAAGGCATCTCTGGCTGCCTTCACAGCCTTGTCCACATCGGCCTGGAAAGGAACCCAGGGAGGCTAGCATGAGCAGAGAGTCTTTCGTGATGTTGCGAGAAAAATTGCAGTGAGGACATCTGCATTGTTAGCAGGTCAGAAGGCCAAAAAAGACACCAAAGCTGCAGACCAAACCCAGAGCTGTCTCCAACCTTGACAACTTTTAAGACCTGTGGACCTCATTTCCCAGAATTCCCCAGCCAGCACCGCCTGATTTAATTAAACACTGCCCAAAACCCTCTGATCATCAGATGGAAGAGATGCTTTAATCTGGGCCACGTTTTACCAATTGCTTGTCTGCATTTGCAAAGCTACTGTATATTGCCAGTACTGACTATACAGACCAACATTACAGCTGGCTGGTGGAGTACAGCCACAAAATATCAACCTGGTTAATTATTTTCTACACAATAAAGGCTGCACTTTCCACTGTTCCATATTTCTAATCTCCACCAAGGAGCTGTTCCTCACCCCCTCTCCAAGCCTCCTGCAGCGAATTGCTTCTGATAATCCGTGCAATTTCTGCTGTGTCATTGTCGCTGGCGACTGAAGTTATTGCTGCCTCAGCTTCCCCTACTGTAGCTTACGAAACAGAGAAAACAGACCTGTCCGGCTGCCAAGCTGTAGCCGTGTAAAGCCTGCTCCGTGGCTAGATTGAGGAATGTTTACAACGCTTTGGGCGAGCTGCCTAAAGCAAACTGAGGATGGATTGCTTTACAGTCTTTGGCAGCAAGAGCAAGCCAGGCACGTTTTATGTCGCAACACACCCTCAGCCCCAGCCTGGGCGCTTTCTTAAAAAGTAGAGAGCCTTCTTCGAGGGAACTCAAAACGATTTGGAAATTTATTGTCTGGAGGGTCTCACTGCAGCTTTTGATAGGTGATGCCTGTCAGGATAGCCACAAATTTTGAACCAGGGGGAAGACGCAGAGATTTAACCGCCTGCTTAAGCTTTCAAAAATAAAATCTGCAGACGACACTCCTACGGATGGGGCCTGTGTTCCCCCCCATATATTGTACCTTGTCGCCCTCCGCAACCTGGCATATGACCTCCCCCGTGGATGGGTTGATGGTGGGGAAGGTTTTCTTGCTGACGGCATCGTGCCATTCGTTGTTGATGAAAATCTGCAATTCAGAAGAACAAAGACCTTTGAGAGGAATCTTCATCCGGTATTTTCAGTGATTGTTTTGGAACACTGGGCAATAAATAAATGGGCAATAAGCAATAAATGGGCAATAAACAATAAATGGGCAATACCTTGCTTTCACAATCAATAAATGCAAGATTATTATGCAAAACCTCCACATCCAGTGGCAGCACACCTTTGAATTCATGATCTCCTGCAAGCTCTTACCAATTGGCCATTGCTTGCAATAATTTAAAAACTTGAGAAATATTTTTCATAGTGAACCTAGATCCTAATTCCGAGGTGAGATACTCTGACCACCCCCAGTTCTTCCCCACAGGGCAAATTTAGGGAAAATTAATCTGGCAATCCAGAGATCTAATAACATCAGCACGATGCTTCTGTTATGACTAATGGCAATAATGAACTGAAGAAGGCAAAGCCAGAGGAGAGCCCAGGCATGAGTGATGGAACCATTTAGAGCTAATTAGAATTTCACAGTCAGGATGCAAGTCGTTGCACAGTCCAGAGATGATGGCCTGACTGTGGCTTGTCCAGCGCTTATTATGCAACACGTTGGTTCCAGAAGCATTTTGTAACTTCCGCATCGGTTCTGCTCGCCCGACTTAGTCGCGGGCCGGGTGGGCGCCGTGCCCGCCTGATGGCTTGCGGCATTCCCAACTGTGCCCACCTGGGCGGCAGGTAAGCTGCCAGCGGGGGCGTCGGGCGGGGCCGATCCGGCCTCTGCCGGCCGAGACCCCAGCGAGCAGGAAGCGTCGCTCAAAGCAACGGCCCGCAGGGGTTCCCCAGGACGGAGGGGGACCCCCGCCCGCCAGCCAGGCTCCCAAGCGTCGCCCACTCCGCCTTTTCGAGGGGGGCCAGGCCGGTGGACCCTCAGAGCCGCCCCCGCCCCACATTCCCGGCAGCCACTCAGCAGGCGGAGGGTGCAGGAATGCGCGCAGTTTCCTGGCCCCCCACGCCCACTCCTGCCCTCCAACCGCCGGGGGGCGGCTGGAGAGCGGGGCCTTCTGCACATGCTCGCGCCTTCTCTCGCCCGGCCCGTTGCGCGCAGAGCCGCCTGCAGGAAGGCCGGCCCGGGGTCCCCGGCGCCCCCTCACCTTGTTGTAGGCGATGTCGGGCTGCGGGTTGGGCGCGGGCACGGCGGCGCTGGAGAGGGGCTGGCAGGCCGGGCGGAGCAGCGCCCCGGGGCGCAGCCGGGCAGAGCTGCGCAGGGCCAGGCGCAGCATTTTCTCGGGCGGAGGGAGGGAAGGAGACCTCCGCCGCCGCCTTTTCACCCCCTTTCTCGGCCGGGGAGGGGCCCGGCCCGGCCCTCCGCCTCCCGACAGCCAATGGCAGCCGAGCCAGGCGGGCGCAGAGCCTCTCGCCTAGCCCGGCCCCGCATCGCCCTTCTGCTGCCCCGGTCGCACGTTACGCCGGGAAGGGGCGCTTGCCCGTGAATCCCCCCCCCCAAATGCTCCCCGGCAGAGCTGCTGCCTTCTGGGATTCCCTTCCACGCCAGGCAGGATTCAGGCGTGGAAAGGAAGGGTGGGGGGCTTCAGCCCCTTCCACTCCGGTCCCTGGTTGCATTTCTGTTTCTCCGGGGCTTCTTGGCTTGACAAGGGATCCCCAATCAGGAATTTTCTTCTTCCACTAAAGTTTCCTTTGATGAAATCTGAATAACCCCACAGAGGAGGGAACCCCAAATCTGGTCCCCCCAAGTAAAGCCGGCCGACTTCTGCTCGGTTCAGATTCCTGGGAGAGTCTGGCTTTGGAATCCCGGGCTTGGATTAGAGGGCTTTGCCAACGGGAAGGCTTCTCCCGCAGAAAGCCAGCTGCCCAGCTCCAAGGGACCTTGAACTGGCTTTCAGGCCTTTCCTGTGCAGAACAGGAGCAATCTTTGTTCCCCAATCACGCAGGGCTCTCCCTCACCAAAGTGTCCCTCCCTCTACCCGTGTTATCAGTTGCTGGATAAAACAAACGGAGCCTGAGGATCTGTCCTCTGAGAAAAGCAAATAGTACATTTATTGCTGGTTTTTCCAATGCTGCATTCTGTAGCACCTTTCACAGTGTTTTTCTCCCCGTGATTTCGCCCCCTGCATTATCAAAAAGATTAAGTCGCCCCCAAATCACAGTCCATACATTAATGGACCAAGCAGACGTCTCTTTGCAAGAAACCACTGGAAGGTCGTCCCCGTCTTCTCTCTCCTCCCTGCTTCTCCTCCCAAAGAAAAACGAAGATGAGACGAGTTCCCAAGATCAAGAAAGCACTTCCTGGTGTTCCAAATCAGGAGCATCAGCCAGCAGAGCCGTTCTTCCAGGCTCCTGTGGAGTATTTCTGCAAATCAACTCCAGAAGCCGTTGAGCCTTGCTGGGAAACGTGGCCTCTGCTCCTTGAAAACGTGGCCTGCGCGTCCGCTCAGAGTCCATCGGAGCCCAGCTAGCGTTTCAGTTCCATTTTGGCAATGGCTGCCTTGTGGACTTCGTCGGGGCCGTCGGCCAAGCGCAGGACTCGCGCCCAAGCAAAGGCCTGGGCCAGGGGCAGATCGCTGCCGAGGCCTGCTGCGCCAAAGGCCTGGGGGAAAGGTAGGAAGCCAAGGGGAAGCTTTGAAGGTTTGCAAGTATTTGCAGGGTGGACGGAACCCCCAAGAGGGAATCCCTGTCAGGGGCGGTCCAACTTTAAGACTCGTGGACTTCAACTCCCAGAATTGCCCCTGGCTGGCTGAGGAATTCTGGGAGTTGGAGTCCACAAGTCTTAAAAGTCGCCATGGTTGGACACCCCTGCCCTAAAGAAGAAGTTAGGATCAGAGAAAAGTGCCAAAAAGCTGCCCCGGCTCTCACCTGGATAGCCCGGTCAATGACGCGGAGTGCCACCCTCGGAGCCACGACTTTGATCAAGGCAATCTCCAGAGCGGCTTCCTAGATGGATGGAGACAGAACCCAGTGGGGCAAGAATCCCCCTTTCTGGAGGCTGTTCCTCCACACAGGCCAGGAGAAAGGGAGGAAACTGATCGCTGTGCCCCTCAAGAAGCCCCCCCCTTCCCAGGGCATGAGGGAAAGCAGGTGGTGCCCTCCAAGCTGAAAGGAGAGCTTGGGGTTCACGGCGTTCCCATCTTGGGGATCCCCCCCCACTTACCTTGTTCCCCACCGTGTCCATGAGATGGGCCGCCTTGAGGACAAGGAGCCGGGCCTGCTCAATCTCCAGGCGGGACTCTGCCAGATCCGCCCTGATGGTGCCCTGCTCCGCTAGCGGCTTCCCAAAGGCCACACGGGTCGTCACCTGCCAACCAAGGCGCCAGGAGGAGGAAAGGGTTGCCCCACGTAAGTGACCCCACAAAGCCTTGTATCCCCTTCCCAAGACCCACGGAAGAAGAGCGAGCACAGAGCGAGAGGAAACGGCCGGCCCAAGGGACGCCAAGCTGCCTTTGCAGAGCTGCTCACCCGCTCCTTCATGAGGGCTAGCGCTCTTTCCGCCAGGCCGATCAGCCTCATGCAGTGGTGGATCCTTCCGGGGCCCAGCCGCCCCTGGGCAATCTCGAACCCGCGGCCAGGACCGAGCAGGAGGTTCTCTAGGGGAACCCGGACGTTTTCAAATGTCATCTGCCCGTGGCCAGCTGGAAGGGGAAAGACGGGAGACGTTTTATGCCCAGGCTGTCCACCACTCGGAGCGCCCGAGAGGCTTTGTCTGAACTGACCACGGAAAGGCCGACAGCCGTCCCACAAACCCTCTGAACAGCTCAGAGGCTCCGAGCGAAACCTCCCCAGCGAAACCCTGGGCTCCACCTGGGGCGTCTTCCAAGCCGAACACGCTGAGCGGCCGGGTGACGGTGAGGCCAGGGGAGTCCATGGGGACCAGCAGCATCGACTGCTGCTTGTGTCTCTGGGCTTCAGGGTCGGTCTTGCCCATAAAGATGCAGAGCTGGCAACGGGGGTCCAGAGAACCTGCCGGAAGGAAGGAACGAGAGGCGGCTTTCTACGTTGAAAAAGATATGCTCCGAATCCGCCCATCCTTTCTTCTCCGCTGCTGAACAGGGAGTTTACTGGTGATGGAACAGGCTGTTGGTTTGGACCATGGCCCAATGCGCCCACAACGTTGGTCTCCAGGGACGCTGCCCGCTTTGGCTTTCTGCAGGCTCCAGGAGAACCTCTGGGACTGTCCATCGAAGACACAAGGGAGCTCTCCTTCCGCAGCACAACTGGTTGTTTTTTAATTTAGTCTGCCCTTTGTAGCCCGGAAACTCAGGGAAGGACGTTGGAACCCAGGGGCACATCAGGACATACCTGAAATCCACCACTTGTGCCCATTCAGAACGTAAGTGTCTTGTCCTCTGGTAATAGAAGCCTCAATGTTGGTGGCATCAGAGGAAGCGACCTAAGGAAAGACACACTTCCTTGCAGGGGCAGGTACATCAGCTCTCCCCCGTCTCTGTTGTGGACCGGACCGGAGCTCCCTCCAAGAAAGCCCTGAGACTTGTGGGACGGAGGCGGGCACCGACCTGGGGTTCGGTCATAGCAAAGCAGGAGCGGATCTGCCCTTCCAGCAAAGGCACCAGCCAGCGTTCCTTCTGGGCATCTGTGCCGTAGCGTACCAACACTTCCATGTTGCCAGTGTCTGGAGCAGAGCAATTGAAGACCTGGAGAAGGCAACCGTGGTTAGCTGAGGGGGTTAGTCAAAGAGAGGGTGAAGCACTGCCTGGATCTGGAAATGATAGGCTAGGCAGTCCTTCGGTGGGAACGGAGACGGCCCCTAACCGTTTTCAGGAGCGAAGGAGATCAAGTAGACCAAAGAAGGCTGGCGGGGCTTTGGGGTCTGATCTGTGGCTCTTTGGGTCTGAAGGGATGAAGGAGCCCCACCGAGGATGTGGCCTCAGCCTTCTGCCCAAGCTTGTCCCCATCAGGGCTCTCTCCTGGGTACCTCAGGGGCATAGACTGAAGTCCCCATCAGTTCACTTAAGTGGGCAAATTCCACGTTGCTCAAGCCTGCTCCGTATTTCGCCTCTGGATCACTCTCCAAGGGCAAGAAAAGGTTCCAGAGCCCCTCGGATTTTGCCTTCTCCTGCAAGATGAGGAGAGAGAGAGAGAAGAGAGAAAGATGAGGAGCATGGGGGAATTCTGGGAGTTGACGTCCACGCATCTTAAGGCTGACGAGGTTGAGACACTCTGCCTGAGCTCCTTGCCTTCACCCTTCCGACCGGAATCATCTGAGATCCGTTGCCCTTTTCTCTCATCCCTCTTATTCCTCCTCCTGTGACGGATGAAACTTGAGCTCGCAAGCTTCTTGGGGCAGGAGGCCAACCCCTCATTTAATCGTTTTGCAAAGCACCACGCGTCCCTTGATAAAGCCGTGTCCCTGTGGCCACCAACCACGAAACCGGCCAGGTTTCTTCAGGACCAGGACTTGCCTTCAGCTCTTCTACCAGAGAATGGGGAGTCCACCTACTCGGGGAAGACTGGTGGTCTCGCAGGAGCTGCTCAGACGGGTAAATGTGGCAGTCCATGAATCGCTTCAGCTTGTGGTGCAGCTCCTGGACGCGGCTGGGCAGGCCCTCAGGAGAGAGGATCAGGTGGGCCTTGGAGGCAGGGCTCCGCGTGGCGTAGTCTCTCTTTAGGAGCAGCCTTGGGCCGGCCCAAGTCCCGAACGTCCTGACGGGCGGTCCAGACCCGGGAAGCTCCCTGAAGATCCGGAAGCCTTCCTTCGTGGCAAAATCCCAGGCAAGGCCCGCCATGAACTCCGCAAGCTTCCCAGCGCTTTCGGCTGTTGCTGAACTGGCCTGGCCTGGGTGGGGAAAAAGCACCGGTGGCTCAGTGGTCTGTACCTTTTGGGGCCGTCACCTCTCCGTCCTGCAGGATGGGCTGCTCCCAGCGCCGGTTCTGCCCACCCACAAACCCCCAGAGCAACATCACCTGCGAGGAAGCGCTTGTAGACCCCCTGTAGGATGGCAGCCACCCTGAAAAAGGAAAAGGCCATGTAGAAGTTCCAGTTGTCGACCGGAGGGATGTCTCGGTGATGGCAGTACATCTGCAAGTAGGCCTCTGCCGTGGGAATGGCCAGCCGGTTGAGGTCACGGTCGCTCAAGCCTGGAAAGAGGCAAGCTGGGTTAGGCCTGGCCCAAGCGCTGGACTGGGATTGCGGTCGTGCTACCCTCTTCCTTCTCCATGAAGGCATAGAGGGAAAGCTGGAGCCTCTATAAATACCTGCGGCAGGAAACCCACCTCTTCCCACCTGGCTGAGCTGCCAATCTGGGTCTTATAAGCCGGCTCGTGAGAGTCTCCAGCATCTCATCATGGGATGAAGGCCCTCGTGGTCCCCCGGAGAGGCCCTTCCCTCTCTGCTCTAGAGACTGGACAGCCCCTTGTCTGGAATGGCATCGGGTCTCCTGCTTGAGCAGGGGGTTGGACTAGAAGACCTCCAAGGCCCCTTCCGACTCTGGTATTCTGCCGTTTAATTGGGATACCTCTGTTTACCCCCGATGCTTGGCAACACGCAGGCACCTTTTAGGATACTGCAATCCGAAGGCAAGAAATACGGCAGACAGTTATAGGCCACGTCACAGAGTGGGTCCCCCAAGGTGGACAGCTCCCAGTCAAGGACAGCAACAACTTCCAGTTTCTCAGGGTGGAAGATAAGATTGTCCAGCCTACAAGGGGAAAAGCAGCCGCTGCAGAGAAGCCCAGTCGGTCCCAAGGGCATCTTTGCCCACGCCGGAACTGCAACTCCAACCCAGCAGATTAGAGAAGATTCCTGCAAAGCAAGGCAGGCTATCTCTTCTGATGACCAGGCGTCACACGAGGAGGGGTCCCAAAACACGTCAGGCTTGAGAGGAAGTTTCCTTCTTTTTTTCTTTTTTAGAAAACTAAATTAAGTCTTTTCTTCTGGTTTGTTTCTACCGGCTGCTGGTGGCTGAGGTCCAGGTTCTCCCTAATTTTAATGAACTGCAAAGCGAATTGTTTTTTGGAGGGGTGAGAATGAGGACACTTCTTCCCCCCCCCCCCCAATTTTCCAACTGGTGCACATTCTGCAGAGAAAATTAAAGATCCTGCATCAGCTGAGAACCAAAGGCAGGCTTGTTTCCTAGGCTGGAAGGGATGCATTCTGAAATGTTCTTTCAGAGCCTGCCAACACACGAAGAATTGGTCCCAAGTCTCCCTTTTCTTATTTTAAAATGCATGTATATTTTTCCTACTTTCCTGCTTCTAAAAAGGCTTCTGTAAAACCAATAGAAACACAACAGGTGAGCTGTACCTGAAATCTCCATGAACAACCGAGAGCTGCTCGTTGGCTGGAAGGTGGGATGGGAACCATTTGAGGAGCCTCTCCATGGCCGGGATGGTGTGGGTCTCCGTGGCTCGATATTGCTTGCTCCAGGTCTGGATTTGCCGCTGGACGTAATTGCCTACAATATTAATATCTCCATTAAGTAACGTCCTGTTCTTTGGCGGGGAAAAATACTAGAAAAATCAATTTTAAACAGGTA
>JANHJO010003013.1:54169-66992 GCA_032468235.1 Pseudoxyrhopus heterurus
ATAAGCTGTAAATTGGGAGTTAGGAAACATAGAAATACATGTCTCTCCTAAAATATTAACTTCTGTAACTTCCCCAAAAGAAATTTAAGGAAGAACTTGATCTAGGATGAAGTTGAGAATTGGGTCTAAATTACTCCGTTTAAAAATAAGATCCACTGAGAAATTCTTGATGTCAAGGCCTTTCACCTGAGTGTTGTTTCAGACAGCAGAGTGACAGAAACAAGATTCCAAAGTAGAAGGATGGATTAAAGCAAAGTGGGAAATGTATAGTTAAACAAACATGCTGATTGAAAATTTAAGCATGAAACTTTTCCTAGACTATTGTTTTCCATATTTATATAGGGAAAAGTCAAGTCTAAGTTGGGCAAGCAATCAGAAAAGACATTTAAATGGCACTGATGCTATTTCTTTGCTAGGATTTGCTAAAAATAATCTGAAGTGGCACTGCCCTTCTCCTTTTTATTTTAAAGACCTCTGCAGAAAGAAAACATCCATGCCTGTCTATTGAACCTAGAGGGGAAAAAAGCTTTCCTTAACCTAGAGGGGGAAAAGCTTTCCTTAACCTAGAGGGGGAAAAAACTTTCTTTGGGTTCAAACATGCCTATTTCTAGGTCTTTCATAACATAATTGCATATAACCAAATTTTAGTATCTAAAGCAGTCCCCAAATTTAGGAGAGCCTTATCTTTAGTTCGACAGCTGTCTCAAAAGGGAAATACAAGAAAAGTCCAAATGAAATTTACTATTTCCCCTGTGAACAGGTGCCACAGAAACCACAGCCCATGTTCTTCTGTATTGCCAGTTCTATAGGGACATTCACCAATTGATTATCCCCCTTTTATTTAAATTTCTGGGGCACTCTGATAACGTTTATTTGCAGCTAAATAATCAAGATAAATATATTGCTCTAAAAGTAGCAAAATTTTGCTACATTATATATAAGCTTTGTCCAAAAATGGTTGCTCGTAGTTCTTATTGTTAGGGAATAGTTTTGTGTTGCTCTTTTTACTAATTGAACTTTTTATTAGTCAATGACTGAAATAAGGTTTCTGGGTTTCTGTTTCTAGAGATTCAGAACTATATTTCTTGCATGTACCTGTGCATTCCTGTGATTGTATATTTCTCTTTTCCTTCTTTAGCTCAAAAGTATAACTGTAAAAAGGCACCATTTTATATTGTCTTCATTATGTTTACTGAAATATATAGACAATTTCCTTGGAATTTTTCTTCTATTCATTTTTCTTTCTTTTCCCAACACATCGTTTTAACAGTGACAGATGTGCAATCTAAATATGAAGCAGATATTTTAAATGTTATTTGTATGCTACTGAAGTTTGTTGTGGATTCTGTAGTCCCATGACAGTGTAGGAACTGAAAGAGAAAAAAGAAGATTCAGATAACCAGTGTCTCAGTGAAAAGCTAGAAGATGTTCAAGCCAAAAAGTACAGTATGACAAGCTAGTAAGGGATGAAAGTCAGTAAAGCAGTTTATGATAAAAGATTCTGATTTTAGGAAAGCAGAACAGATTTCGATGAATTTATCTCCAGCAAATGTCTCTGATGCTGGTATTGTCTTATAGTTTGTCATCTGCTGGCCCCTCTCAAGCTCAGCTGATGGTCTTCATAGTTCTGACACCCAAGGGCAATCTTTACCCCAGGGAGCTTAACAGGCAACCTAGCATCCTTTGCTGTTCACTCCTCTGTTTTTCTGTTGCGGTGGCAGCAGCAGATCTGCTCACAGCATTGGGAAGGTAGATCAGAGAGTAGAATTGCAGAATCAAAAATGTTACCAGGACTGGTCCTGCTTCAGCCACTAGTCTCTGACCGGCCTGTCCAGGTTTCTCATTTTTATCTCTTGAGATCTCCTCCTCATCCAAAGAAGAACCCATAACAGATATGCCAGGGCTTGGCATTTGACATAATATCAGATTACAGTTCAGCAAAATAATTACCTGTTGATATTATTTATTATCGCTATTTTATTCTTGCTATTCATTCAGTCCCTGGAAGAACTATGCCATGAATATGCATCTTCTAACCAACTCACTGTCTGGGAATGTAGGATAGCTGACTGGTTATATGGTTGAAAAGTTGGGTATTGGGACCAGAGCCAACATTTGCCTGCATGAAATTGTTGTGATAGCTTTCAGACTCTCTATTAATTGTCAGATATGGAAGTATCTGAGAATGTAGGAGACTGCCTGGACTTCTGGGGAAGCAATGGCAGACTGAAAGACAATTCCAAAGAAATAGGACCCAATAGACAGATAGGCAGAAAGAGTGCTGGTGAATGGAAAGAGTAGCTTGGAATTCCTCCCCGGAGCTAGAAGAGGACTAGGATAGCTCACAACTACTCCATACAGAGGTTCCCCACAAGGGGACTGTTAGACAGACCTCTGGGAACTGGAGAACCTTCAAACAAATACTGGGTTTGCATACTTCCTTCTTCACCATCTTAGAAAATTACTTGTGAATAGGTTTTTGATATTAAGAACCTTCAGAAAAGCAATTTTCATTATATTGTGTGAGTTTCCTTTGTTTATGGATAAAAAATAACATGTGGGAACAATTTTTTTCTGTTGTAATTTTAGAGATAGTTCTAAATTAATTGCATTAAAAGTAAGTAAAGAAATATAAAATGGATTTATTTAAGGTTAAAATATACATGTGATCATTTCTGGTAACTCTTAATGGATTGAATGATAAGAATTTTATTGATAAAATACGAGATATAGGAATGAGAGGCTTTTTATTGAAATATTGGAGATATTTTTATTGAAATATAGGAAGCTGTTTATACTTGTCTTGACGGAAGAGGAAATCATTTCTTTACATGTTTTTTCTTTATTTTTTCTTTGCACTTTTTATTTTCTTCTTAGTTTGTTATTTTTTTCTTACATAGATAAGAATATATAATATATATATATTATAAAGGAAAAGAAAATAGGAGACTATCTCTGCTTCTGTCCCATGTAAGTAGGTTCTCCATAAGCATCATAATAGTAATATAGCATCACCCTAGCAATTATGACCCCCATCCAATGTGTTACTGTGTCCAATGGAGTTAACTTAGCTTGCATCCTTCCTTATATGGTCCCTGCCTTATACTGTAGACTCAGTGAAAGGTAACACCAATCATGTGTGGAATACTTTTCATCAGCTCAGCTTTATGGTGTTGGTTTTATAACCTTTAAGACAGCTGCATCCTCTATAGATGCCAACTCAGTGGGCATTACAAAATGTTTATAGTGTGTGTTTGTATGTGTGCATATCATGTTTGTGGCACAAACAGTGACAAGGAAGCAAGAAACAGTATTTAAATTCCAGATTGTTGTAAAAAAAAAAAAGGTTGCAAGAAAAAGTATTACATTAGCCAGTTTAAATCACAGGAAACCTGGAAGAACTGTAGGAAGGAAAGTAAAACCTGCCTTTTTTTCCCACCAGGCTTCAGACTTTAATTATTACTATTCCCTTTTTCCTGCTGTCTGTCCTTGAGGTTGCTGAGAAGGTGAGTGGATTTACAAAGGTCACTGTATTCTTACCTTTGCAGCCAAAGGCGGCACAATAAGCAGGTAGGAAGGGAAGAAGGAAGGCTATTACTTTTACAGTAGGGCTTTTGAAGTTTGCTAAGTATTTTGGGAAGAGACAACAAGATTATCCATCCAGACATCTATTCTGAGAAATTTGTGCTTTACTTTCTATTTAAGCAACTCTGGTGGATGAGTTGAATCAGTGGACAAGATGAATTAGGAAAGGACAGGGCAGTCAGTAGTAATGTAATATGCTGCTGACATTTCTAGTCTGGCAATGAAATAACTTTTATTTCAGCCACAACATTCCCCACCTACTATACCCTCTGACTCACAAAGACACTCTAAGATATGGGCCTGATTCTGTTGGCTGTGAACTCAGAAGGTTTACTGCAAACAGTTATGGCACCTGTCATTTTAGGGTAATTTTCCTTGATAATCATATATGCTTCACTGCTGTTCTTCTGAATTCTGAATGCCCTTAGAGGCTTGTAGTACTTGAATTAGCCTTCTAGAAACAGAAGGTAACTAGATTTGGTCCAAAAAATAAGAGGGCTATACTCTCAGACTGTCCTGAAATTCAAGATCTTAAGTGAGCTCCTTTTTTAGGTAAAAAGACTTAAATACAGGTGAGACAGGGTGTGCCACAGTCTTCCCATTTCTAAAAATGTTCTTTATAATGCATTTGTGTTTGGGGTGTATTATTATTGCTCTTCGGTTTATTGGTGGTATTTTGGAATTTGCATTTAGTATATGTATTTCTAAATGAAATGCATTTAGTATATGTATTTCATTACTCATTTCTTTATTGTTTTGTAGCTTCTCTGGTGGTCTTATACTTACAGATCTGAAAATGTGCCATAGAAGGAGTTCCCTTCAGATGTCTTACCTTCAGTTAGAATTAAATAATTGGAAGCTGGTGAAGCTACAATGTTCTAGTAAGTTTCTTACACAATGAAAGATAAAACAATCACTGATGCCTAACAAATGAAACTAGTACTCTACAGGTACCAATATCAATGGATTATTGGACCTTTCCCAGTGGGGACTCAGACTGGGATAGGGTACTGAAATAGCTTTGGTGATGCTGTCAATGAACTGTGGTGAGCTCATCCTGGCTCTTTCTTGGTACCTTTCAATATCATTGACCCTGAAACTTTCTGAACTGAATGCTATCCATTCGTCCATACAGCACACTCCTGCTATGAAGGATATGTTGAATTATAATATGAAAAGCTGGGAAAAGGTTTCAATATCATTTAAACCAAACCCTGATCCACTGCAGGAATCTACTACAGGTAATCCTTGTTTAGCAATTGCTTCATTAAGCAACTATTCCCAAATACCACAATAATAAATGGCAGTAAAAATTATTTTTCCAATGTGCGCACTTATGCCCAAATGTCTGCACCTGATAACAACACATGCTGGAATAAGACTAATGCTGGCATTGCTGCCCAGGAGAACTTTATCTAAATGACATTCGGTATCCAAACACGTGCACAAAAGCAGGCTGCCATTCACCGTATTTCAATTTGCAGGTACAGCTTTTGGATGTTCCTTTCTCCCGGATATTGTTAATGTCATCATTTAATAATAGATACTTGCTCCTGCCAGCAATGTGTCCTATGCAGTACAGTACCTTGAAGACATGCCCTTCAGAAAGCAGTCCATCTGTGCTAAAGGAGAGGAGAGGAGAGATTCCCAAATGATATGTTGTAAACATTAAATAACTTTACCTTTCCTGCTTCTAAAGGTATATGATGCTTTGTTTAATGAAGAGTTGGCAACATGCAGACTACAAATACATGTTTTTATATATTCCAATTGATTTTGTTTTTGTTTTTTAAAAATAGGCTTGGGAAAGCATATGAGGTAGCTGAAAATAATGCATAATCCTTTTTTTTCTTGTCCTCCCTTTTGGCTTTGTTAGGGGAAAAAATGCAGCTTCTAATCAAGAAAGTGGCTAATGTTCAAGAACTCATTAATTGTTGAGCATAAGAGTACAATGCATATTCAGTTGGAATTCTATTTGTCTCCACTGTGAGGACAAACACCACCTTAAGTATTTTCCCCTATAAGCCTGTCTTATAAGCAGCGCTGTCTCACAGCTCTCGTTTCTTTAGATGCTTTGAATCCTTCTCTTTTGGGTTTGCATCTAATAATGATATCCTAGAAAGCCATTGAATAGACATGTAAATGCTTTTACAATTTTCATGAAACCTTTCATTAAATATCCATCCTCATCACAATATAAAAAAAATCACATTGAGTGATAAATCAAAATATAATCCATCCACCCTGCTGGTACATTATTATTGGTTTTACTGTCTCGGCCATGTAAGCATACATGCATAGTACAAGGGTGCATATGGCTTCCACATGTACCCATATATATTCCTACTCAGTCAAGACCTAAATCAGGGCTATGAAACATACGCACTCTTTGGCAGATGTTTTCCCCTCTGTGCATGGGCAGCATGGATGAAATTTCAATCAAGCTGCAGGACTTGAAACATTGTGATGGATGCAATGCTTCCTTGCTTACCTCAGGTTATCTGTTCTTTCTTTCTCACCATAGCAGCTATTTAAAATAATACAAAGGAAACCATCCAATTTGTTTTCAGAATCCAGACAAATGTTCCTATTTTAATTTGGATAAAAATTAAGGTGCCAAACAGATGTTAAGAACATCTGTCAGCCTCCCATCTGGCACCATGCCACCTCTGGCAATATTCCATCCTCTCTGTAATTGTTCAGAAAACACAGTGCATGTGGGACAGTCCCTGCACTGTCAGTATCTTTGGTGGCCTCGTTTAACTATTCCGTATTGCTTATTTTAGAATTCTCCTGTGCCAGACTTCCAAAAAGGATCCAGATGCTTTTCCATAACATAATGATATGATTTCTCCAATGTGGTCTATTCAGTTTGAGAGGTTATATGTACCCTTTTCACAATCTGATTATAATAACATCTGCCAGAAGCAACTCTGGCACTCATACAGCAAGAACTTAGCTCTAAAATTTCCATCAACAATAGAATCTAATAGGATCTAGATCGATCGCTGACATTTCTGAGAAGCATCCTACACTAGTATTCAGGGCATACATACAGGAGCTGGTCATTAATGATGGAGTGTTGTATACCAAAAATAAGCTGTAACATAGCTACAGATGTTCCATATATTTGAACCACCAGAAAATAGCAAGGGGTGTTATGTAATAGGTAAGGGAAAAGATGGACTTTGAGAAAGTTGTCAAATATTTTTTCTCCATTTTTTAAAACAGCTGACCTGATTCACTTTTTCTGGACTGCTATAAAACCTTGAAGAGCTCTATATTCCATATTACACTCTTCTTCAAGTTTTGCAGTTCAGCTTACAAGTTAAAAACCCCATTCCTTGAGTGAAAATATAGTGAGAAAAGCACTATTATTACTATTTAGATATGTATTTTTAAAACTGTACATGGAGATTTCTTCTTAAATAGCTTATGTATAGTGTGGAAACAAATTACAAAATACATATAAATGAAAACCTGAGAAACTGATGCAAATTAGAAGTAGACTGCTGTACCAGTGTCCACCTTTGAACAAATCCACTACATTTAATCTGGTTTAGTTTCATTTATTCCACGTCATTTCCACATTGTACCTTCATGTAAGACAAACACAGAAAGTTCCCATTTATTTTTGTTACACAAAAATAAAGCGTAAGCATTTCAAACCACACACTCATTAAAGTAGTAAGATTCAGAGAAATGGACATTTCAAGGGATATTGACATATTAGTAGGTAAAAATAAATTTATTTAAATGCAGGTCAAGTGAAATGCCTCTGCCTGCCTATAAGCATGTGCATCTTTCAATATCTAGATAAGAGAACAACATAATAACAGAGTTGGAAGGGAGCTTGGAGGTTTTCTGCTCCAACTCCTGCTCAAGCAGGAGTCCCTATATCATTCTAGACAAGTGGCTGTCCAGTCTCCTCTTAAAAGCCTCCAGTGATGGAGCACCCACAACTTCTAAAAGTAAGCCATTCCATTGATCAATTGTTGGGAAATTTCTCCTTAGTTCTAGGTTGCTTCTCTCTTTGTTTCTCTATGGAGATTCTCAGTCATCTAGGTCATGGTTGTCCCAAAGGTGCTTTTTCAAGAGGCAACTGGACTTTCTAGTTTTTCTTTGAAGGTGTTTCGCTTCTCATCTGAAAAGAAACAAAGCTGAAGAAACTTCTCAGATGAGAAGTGAAACATCTTCAAAGAAAAACCAGAAAGTTCTTTCCTTAATTAGTTTCGATCCATTGTTTCTTGTCTTGCCTTCTGGTGCTTTGCAAATAAATTGACCCCTTCTTTTTTGGCAGCCCCTCAAATATTGGAACATTGCTATCACATCACCCTAGTCCTTCTTTTCATGAGATTAGACAAACCCAATACCTACACCATTCTTCCTATCTTTTAGCCTCCAGTCCCCTAATCATCTTCATTGTTCATTTCTGCACTATATCCAGACTCAGAGTGTAGAAAAGAGTACATACTGAAAAGAGTACGTACTAATCAAGCAATTGAAAACAAACAAAACCAAAGCTATGGAAAAAACAAAACTTTACACTGGGTGAGTTTGAAATTAGAAGTGTAATTTAGTGTTGGTTCCTTTAGTTTCTCTTCTCATGAATGAATGAAAATGGCAGGATCCTGCTGGTTGATATTCTTGGGACATTAATACCATACATACCTTCATGCATTTATACATTGTTGGGAGT
Source organism: Pseudoxyrhopus heterurus (assembly GCA_032468235.1). Classification (NCBI taxonomy): domain Eukaryota; kingdom Metazoa; phylum Chordata; class Lepidosauria; order Squamata; genus Pseudoxyrhopus; species Pseudoxyrhopus heterurus. The sequence continues at coordinate 62,454 of JANHJO010003013.1, forward strand.
TTTCCATGTTAATGAAAAGGCATTGTTTTCATTCTCCTCTGGCTACATTATATTGCTTTTAACTGCTATGTTGCTCTTGACAAACTGAGCTGTGCATTCATCAAATCACACAGTTACACCAAGCTTCCTAGAGACAACATCTTGTCTGCACAGAATTGCAGCAAAACAGGAAAATTCCTTCATTTTCCTAGCTGATTTTGTAGAATCTAAGATTCTTAAGCAATTCTGTGGTAGTTCTGAACAGCAAACTCTGAGGCCGGAGGCTGAACCAATTTTAGTGAGGTTTTGGAAAAACCAAAAAAAGTACAAATCTTCTTAACACTGATATTGTATTTACTGTAATTAAAATATAAAACAGAAATCATTTTACAATAAATAAAATATTCCTGGTTAGGATTAAAGCAAATAATTATACTTCAAAAGTCACAAAATGTTCCTGTGAGGAAGACTGTTAATTTGATTCCTGAGAAATAATAAGTAGAATGTAAGACAACAAAATTAAATCAAGATTCAGATCATTCGGAACCAATTCAACAGGCTATTTACTTCAGGAGCCAAAATTCTATATCAATCAGTGTTTTAATTATATTAAGCTCTTCAGATAATCAGTAGATTTATTTTACTTATATGTATTTAAATATATTCTGACTTGCTGCAAAACAGTAGCCACGGTGGCTAACAATAAATAAAATATAAAATAAAACAATACTATCCAGCATTCTTTAGAACAAGATACATATACACTCCGCACCAATTAAGATCTGGATTTTTGTATTGACTAAAGAAGTAAAATAAAGGTTAGTACAAAAAGCAAGAAAATGTTATAAAGAAGAACCCTCCCTCATAGGGATGAATAACAGAATAACAAAGTTGGAAGGGAACTTGTAGGTCACCCCACGCCCAAGCAGGAGACCGTACACCATTTCTGACAGATGGCAGTCCAATCTCTTCTTGAAAGTCTCCAGTGATGAAGCTCCCACAACTTCTGAAGGCAAGCTGCTCCATTGGTTAATTGTTCTCACTGTCAGAATATTTCTCCTTATTTCTAGGTTGAATCTCTCCTTGATCAGTTTCCATCCTTGTCTGTGAATGCCTTCAGGTACTTTGGAAAATAGGTTGACTCCCTCCTCTCAGTGATAGTCCCTCAAGTATTGGAACACTGCTATCTTGTCTCCCCTGGTCCTTCTCTTCACTTGACTAGCCATGCCCAGTTCCTGCAACCGTTCTACATATGTTTTAGCCTCCAGTCCCCTAGTCATCTTTATTGCTCTTCTCTGCACCCCTTCTAGAATCTCAACATCTTTTTTAAAGTGTGGTGACCAAAACTGGATGCAGTGTTCTAGATATGGTCTTATTAAGGCTTTATAGAGTGTTATTAGTACCTCACGTGATCTTGATTCTATCCCACTGTTAATGTAATTTAGGATTGCATTGGCTTTTTTGGTTGCTGTGATAATGAATTCAGAATGTCATCAATACTAAAAGCGAATAAAACCCTTACCTGCTCTTGTTCATAATTACAGGAAACTTTTTAGCTCCTTCTATATTATCCCTGAATTTCTCTGACTTGTATTGAAGAGGGTTGAATGGACTCTAATAAATTCACCATAATCCTCACCAATCCACTTCATTAATGTTACACAAGTATGAGTTACGTAGGAGACTTCTTATGTCAATTGAAAGAATAACAGGAAAACACTGGAGACTGTAATTGTAACTGTTCAACAAATGTGGTTGCATTCACAGCCAAGTATTTTGTTGTTGTTGTTGTTTGGAAAATGATACTTGTATTCAGGAGTACAAAATATTTTATCTTGAGATTAAAAGCTGTGTTTGTTTTATTTTTATAAGGAAATAACAGGTTTGTGGTTGCCTAATGTATACAGTAACACATTCTTTGGTAAGCATGACATCTCATCAAAACTTGCACTTGATTCCAGAACTATTAGAAGATGTATAAAAAAAGTAGCCATGCTGAGTCTATGGGGATATGGGGGATGCTTTGGGGATGCTTTGGGATTTGCAACATCTGGCTAAACCCTTGACACTGTGACATTTTCACAGTGTGAAGAAGATTACTGTTCAAATAATGTTCTGGTCAGGTAATTTGCAGTATTGAAATCTTTATATAATTAGCTTTTGAGGTGGGCAAGTGTCAGCTTTTAAACTGTTGTGAGACATTTCCACATAAGGATTCATCACTTCTCAATAAGCTTTGGGCATCTGAGATCCCATTTTATTGATTTTTTTTAAAATACTATTTTAGATGTTTTATCCCACCTTATTTTTGTAAAGAACTCAAGGTGGTATTCATACATAAAACTCCTTCCTCTTCCAATTTTCCCCATAATAACAACCCTATGAGGTGGGTTGGTTTGAAAGAGAGCGACCAGTTCAAAATCACCCAGTCAGCTTTCATGCCTAAGGCAACACTAGAACTCATAGTCTCTTGGTTACTAACCTGGTGCCTTAATCCCTGGCTCTCTATCAATATAAAAGTAAAGGTTTCCCTGTCCAGTCATGTTCGACTCTAGAGCACAATGCTCATCTCCGTTTCTTGACTGAAGGAGCCAGTGTTATCCAAAGGTATTTGTCGTGGTCATGTGACCAGCATGGCTAGACACCAAAGGTGCACAGAACACTGTTACCTTCCTATGAAAATGGTACCTATTAATCTACTCGCATTTGCATGCTTTCAAACTGCTAGATGGGCAGGAGCTGGGGCAGGAAAGGGAGCTCACTCTGTTGCACAGCACCCGGGTCTCAAACTTGGGCTGGCAACTTTCCAGGTGACAAGCTCAGCAAAGCTCAGCATCTTTAGCCACTGAGCCATCATGTCCCTTTCTCTCTTTCTCTTTCTCTTTCTCTTTCTCTTTCTCTTTCTCTTTCTCTCTATATCTATATCTATATCTATCTATATTTATCCATCTCTATCACTATCACTATCTTTATCTCTATCTCTATCATCTCTATCTCTATATCATCTATATCTATATCTATATTTATCTATCTGTATCTGTATCTATATCTTTTATATCTACACACACACACACATATATGCAGCAACTTCTGCTCCATACTATCTCCTGGATTTCAGGACTTTCATGAAGAAAGCCAGCTTGACAGCTTTTCAGCTGCCATTCACAGGAAATGCCTATTTTCCCCTGTAATGGACAGTTGTACATGGCCTAAAGCAGGGGCAACTTTAAGACTTGTGATTTTCAAGTCCCGGAATTCCCCAACCAGCAAATCTTAAAGTTGTCAAGGTTGGTCTAATGTGAGGATGCAATCTGGATTCCTAGCAGGTAATAACAACATTTCTCTTCTCTCAAGTGAACATTCCCTATGACCAGTCATTTCATTCTCTATCCCCTCAAACAATAATTTTAACTTTTTAAAGAAATACAAGAACTTTTAAGAAGCCCACTTGAAAAATGGGGGCTATTTCTGAGCCCAAATTCATGAGATCAGAATTTGTCATCAGGCAACATATCGCAAAGTTGGAAATTTATATGTTGAAAATTCCTGGTACTGATGTTGAAACAATCACTTTTCTATCTTAGTAAATATTAGGAAATTCTATGAACTTCTGCAACTAACAGTCAACATATTTAAGTCTTAAATCTTTTCTTCATCATAACTAAATGGAGAGATCAATTTCTACAATATAAAAAAATCAGATTACAGCATCTCATCAGCCATATAGATCCCATCCCAAGACTGGAATTAATATGCTACAATAACTCTCTACAAAACAACTGGCATAGCTTATCATAGCCTTCTCCAATCTGACACCATTCAGCTAGCATACTAAATCAATTGTATATGATGGAAATATAGTACAAAGACATCTCTAGAAAACAAAAATTTCAAGATGGGCGATGATCTAAGAAATGGCTGGAGAATGCTTTGCGAAGTTGTAAATCTGCAACATGAAAAGATGTCAGAGATCAAATAAATTATCTACAGGCGTGCACACACACAAGCCAAAATGAAGGGAAACTTTCTTGGCTATAAATAAAGAAACACAATCAAGAAACATGATGTCAGGTTTTAAGGCAGGGGGAACCAACCCAATGCCAGGTTATAATTGACTATGGAAGAGTGATAGCTGAGAGACCTTCCAGGAAAAAACTTGTCTAACATGGTTTCATTGGCATCCTTCACTATGCCTGCATGTGGGTGTGTGCACTTCTGTGTTTGCCTCTCATTCTAAAATATAAAATTTTAGATTCAGGTAAACTAAGGTTTCATGATTAGGTAGATCCGCAGAATCTTCAAACCATTTTGTTACTCTTAGAACTTTTTCTCATGGTTGCATTATTATGAATTCCTGTGTCCTTGAGTTGGCAGAAAAACATATTGGCATCATTTGCCATGTAGGCCAAGCTCTAATCTGTCCCTGTAACAAGGCTTGCAAGTGGCCCAGTTCTTAAAGCTTTATCGTGGTTAATAGCACTACAGCAATAGCACTTAGACTTATATACCGCTTCACAGTGCTTTTACAGCCCTCTCTAAGCAGTTTACAGAGTCAGCATA
>JANHJO010003013.1:96201-106542 GCA_032468235.1 Pseudoxyrhopus heterurus
CCAAAGCCATTGTCTCAGCTTTGTTCTGATAAAGTCCAGAATCTTTGCTGTAACTTTGCAGTTGATCAGCCGTGTATATGTTAGGAATTTGAGTATGCATACCAAAATGAGCAAATCCCTGAAAACTACATCTAGAAAAAATACATTTCTACCAGGTAGTGTTGCTTCCAGAATTATATCTATTAAGCAAAAATACATACAGTGCTGCATATTTTAAACAAAACATGCAAGAAATTTCAGGTATATTATTTATTAAAATGCAAAGTGAAATGGAAACAAGTTCAAATGAACAATTTTGGGGGAAAATGATAAAATCATCAAAACAAAACTGATATACTTGTTTATCTCTAATTTGAAAAAAAAACTATGTTGAGTTTGTTTAGCTAACTCCCATCTGCTCCTAGCGCATTCTTTTGTTATTGTGCTAAGTATTTCTGTGTATCAAGACAAGTTCAATTACAGACATAGTCTTCCTTTTCTCCTACATCTATTCTTCTTTCACTTCTACTTTACTTGACTTTTCCTTTGGTTAGCTATTATCCAAAAGGTATGCCCCAGATTCATTATTCTGTCTTTTGAATTGCATATTTGCTTTTTGCTCTGCAATGTAATTTTCTTAGGGTTAAGGTTATTAGAAAAACAGGTAGCTGCTCAACTTTGGTTCTATGCAGATCAAAGCCACAACAGCTATGCAAAAATTGAAAATGTTAAAGGTAAGCTGTGCCTGGCACAAAAATCCATGATTAATCAAGAAAAACAGCCCTTTATGTTCCTTTTTTTCTAAAATGAGAGAATAGACTTCATTTGATGGTTTTATGTCTTCCCCTCTCCAGAAATTATGCTTCAATTACTTATTCTGCTACTCAGATGTCCACATTTTAGATTCCATCTTATATACAATTCTCCAACTGGTGCCCTGCTATTTCCCAAGTGCCATCTTCATTTGACAAATTAACTCCCTGGCTATATTTCTTTGATGAATATTAGGGTGGTGGGGAACCTCTTAACAAATTACCCATGAAAGTGGAGCCCTCCCCGTATCTAAATAGGCTCAGGCATTGGCTGGAGATCTATTTATTGTAGATGCTCTGAATTGGGGGAATTGGATCCCTATCCTAAGGAGTTCTCTTCAAGGATCCTTCATTCTCTTGCATGTGTTTTGATGCTTTGGGGCACAAAGGATGGCTTTGTGGTTAGACTGTTGAGATTATTAGAGAGATTTTAAATATTAATAAATAAATTTGGGAACTAGCAGAGCATGGAGGAGGAATTGTGGCAACACAAATAAGAGTCTGCGGTTTTGTATCTCCTGTAATGTTCATGTTGATGATGATATTATTGGTTCGACAACATGTATGAAAGTTCTTCTGCAACTCCACAATATCTCCAAGAAGAGATACTCATGACATTTTAAAAGTAGCATCTGTCCCTCAATCATTTTTTTACTGCTTACTAAAGAAAGGAAATAATACAAAATTCATTTTGGCTAAACTTTAAATTAGATTTTTAATTTTTTTTACATTTTTAGCAGAAAGATATTTTGGTCCTCATTAGTTTCCTTTAGCTATTCCTCCCTGTAATCTTGGACACCTTTCATTCCTTCTCCGGCCATCTGTACTTGCTTTAGGAAAGATCATCCTCACCAAATTTGTAACAGGAGTAAAGACTGCCCTCCCCGCCCTTGGCCTTCATAGAAGAAAGAGCAGGGCCATTTGCACTCGGGGTTTAAATGACAACCCCAACAGGCTGGCAGAAGTGTCTGGCTGCAGCACAAAACAAACAACACTGAAACATAGAGGAGATGTATGTGATCAGTACTAGGGATGGTTTCTGTGAGATGGAGTAAGGACTTAGAAAGTAATGAAGTTAGGAGCATGCAGCAACAGCAACCAGCTAGTCCGATGAATACTAGCTCTGCTGGCACAAAAACAAGGCCTCAACCTGAAAGATCTTTTTATTAATAGGGGTTGGAGTGCTTGTTTCCCGTTAATAGGAAAACAGAAATCAGGTGACGCTCATATCACAAACACATCATTTCTGTTCTTCTTCTCCCTATATCCATACTGATCGCTTGAATCTGTGCTTCCTGACCATCTGGATAAAACCTCCATGTCTGCACTGCATGGAGGAATACAATTTTGCACCCATAAGAGAAAATAAGTGTCAATTTGTATTAGAGTACACAGGATCCTGGACAATGGTTTATAAAGCTGGGCAGAAGTCCCTAAGGATAACCCTGTTCAATAACAATAAATCAGAAGACAAGGGATTAGGCAGGACTACCGCATGCAAATGCATGGCATTGTAAAAGACCCTGGATTGACCCAGGATACAGGATACTGCTTGTATGCACAGGAAAGAACCAGGATGCTGCTTGTATGCAGCAATATCTGACTATCTTGGTGCAGTAATTCTTCCTGCAATGGCTGGCTTAGGTCAGCTGTATTTCAAATAGGCTGTGGTACCACATTAAGCCTCAATTAAGATGATAGAATGGAAACAGGTCGGCCTCTTCCATAAAATTAAGGGAACTACTGCTATTGGAAACTTGTGTGTAAGCAAATCCCAATTATTCTCTGCCATGTTACTCAGGATCTACTGATTGTTCTGGAGGTAATTTGTAGACGATCAGAAAGGATTTCTGACACTCATTTGACACTAGAAGCAATAAAATGAGTCATTTTTCTAAGATATTTTCCTGAATTTTTTTTTAAAATCTCTGTATACAGGAATGGGCTTTTTTTTTCTTTTTGCAAGAAAGGATTTCCATTCAGCTCTGTTATTGATTCTATCTATCCATCTTTTGCTCCATGTTCAGGTTGGTAGTTTATAGAGACCTCATCAACAGTAAATCAAGCAAGTCAAAAGTTAATCCACCTCTGTTCCAATCTGATATTATTTTCTAGGTGGGTAAGACCTAGTATATCGTGTTGAATGAGGTGGCAGAACTGAAGAATACAGCATTTGTGAGAATGGAATATAGTGTTTAATGTACTGCTATTTGAAAACATAATTAAAAGCAAAATAAAAGGAGTGTTCAGGAATTCATCTCTTCAGAGTAGTGCTGGAAGTTAAGAATTTATACTTACAGTCCTAGACACAATACCATAAAATATTTTCTCCTAGACACAATACCATAAAATATTTTGTAGGATTGTGCAAAAGAACACCTCTTAATGAACTGTGCACTTAATCAACTTTGGGTTAAAAGAAACAACATGTAAAATTGGCTCTGTTTTTAAACAATGGTCACATGATATCATATTGATCAGTCTTTCTGTTACTTCAGTTGAGAACCAATTCAAGGCTAAGACTGAATACGTTTTTTTCAATCCAGGATATTTAGTCCTATGTGAATTTTTTTCCAACCATGCAAAATGATCTTGTTAACTATTCTCCAAGTTCAATAATTTTAAAATGCATCATAAATCAAATACATTCCAGGTTTTGGCCTAAAATTCAACATGGCATTAACGTTATTAAATTTGATTTCTCTTCTCTTCCCAAATTCATTTTAACAATAATATGAATATTTCTTCCAATTATATTACATCTCCAGCATGAAAGGTTGATACCCTGCCATTTTAAAGCAATCTCTTAGGTGTTAACTGAATATGAGAAAGAATATTGATGAATTAGTCTCATCTTAAAGTTATAAACTATGCCCCTGACAAATATCAAAAGGGTCACATAGTAACTTTCTAGTTGTGTTCAAAATGGTTTTTGAAGCAAATCACTTTGAATCACTTCACATGTACACACAGGAAGTCAAAATATAAATAAATTTTAATTTTTTTTGTAAACCACCTAATACCTGAAGCATTCTAGGTGGTTTACAATAAAGACCCTAAAAGATGCAATTTGAAAAATTGAGTGTTTGCAATTTACATGCATTCACAAATCTTGTAAATGGTTCAAGTATTTCCCAGCAAAGCTATCTGAGTTATAAATTTTCACATATGAAAGCATGAACCTATCCTAAAGTCATTTGCCTAGAACTTTACTAAATCAATCATGTTAGCATTGTTTCCTAACATGTTTCCCTCTAAATATACCAAAGGCCATAGCATTTCTGGGAGTCACTATCCCAACATACATCTGGAGAGAGCCATTTAGAAAGAGGCTGAATGTTCAGTTGGGACTGATTGTAAATTGAACTTAAAACATACTGTATATCCTACTCTTGTGCCCAACCTATGTTTCAAGGTTCTCTAGTACCCCTCATTCTGAAGTTCTGGATGAACTACTTTGCTTCACTGTGGGGGGGGAAAGCCATAAGCATTTCTTATATCCCAGTTCCACCTTGTAGCAGGCAAAATAGCCTACATGTACTTTCTACCAGCAGCAACTAAAAGCAAAAAATGACAGCAGAAACTTCCAGCATCCAGAAATGGAGTTAAAAAAATGGAAGAATTGGGCATTTAGCCAATGTAACACAAGGTACAAATAATAGAATTATGGGATCTTATGCCAGTTGAAACAAGACATTCACCTAACAACTGTGGTTCCCTGAAAATAAGACCCTGTCTTATATATTTTTGCCACCAAAAAAGGCACCAGGTCTTATTTTCCAGGGATGTTGTCCACTGACGCACCTCACTTGTGAGTGTCACCCCTGGCCTCCTTTTTGCTGCCAGAGGCCTTCGGGAATGTCTTCTCTGGTGGCAAGGCCAGCAAGGCTTTCCTGAAGGCCTCTGCAACCCATAATAGAGCTCTGGATCGATCCAGAGTTCTGTTATCTGCTGCAGAGGCCTTCAGGAAAGTCTTGCCGACCTTGCCGGCTGCAGAAGAAATGGGCAGCAAGGCAGGTGTCAGGATGCATGAGGCCTGGCTGCAACTGTCCGAAGGTAAGTAGTAGAGCAGTTCCACACACACCCATCTCTACCCTAGCTTAATTTTTACCTGTGCAACCTGGAGTGGGTGGGGTCTTCATTAGGGCTTATTTTGGGGGGGGGGTATGGCTTATATTGGGCACACGTGTAAAAATCAAGCTAGGACTTACTTTCAGGTTAGGTCATATTTTTGGAGAAACACTGGACGAAGCCTTGTTCCAACAGCCAATGTTACCTTCTCCAGTCACCAATTCCAGTTCAGTTCAGCAGGCTGCTTAACAAAAGAGAAAGATTATATTTAGTAAGAAACTTGTCCAAGATCTTGGCATCTGGGCATTTTTTGTTCTGCCAAGCTGTTTCCCTCCTGACTAGGGATGTGAACAGGAGTTGGTCCCATATGTATTCCAATAAACTCCTTCAAAAAAGAGGCAAACTAGCTGCTAATGTGAAAAATAGTCAATAGGTAATGCTATTCCAATTGGATCATCCACATTAAAATTTTGTCTTTTAATAGCTGGATGCATAAATATGACTCACAAAGCACAGCAGTTGCATCTTCACTTTTGTGCTTGAACTAGCAGATCCAAGATAAAATGAAAATATTGAAATTTCACAATTCGCAATTTGCAGGTAAAATGCCAGTTACAGACTTGCTGAATGTCAGTGCTCAGATCTTGATCTTTTATTTACACTTTGTTTGCATGTCAGATGCAAAATAGTACCAACAATTCTATGTTAGATGTCATATTTTGTGAGAGATGGCATATCAACTGTCAGTTAATGTTAATTTTTAAAGCATATCAAACCTGTGCCAACTCAAGAAGGCAAATCCAAAACAAAACAGAAATCCTGCTTACAAGTTAGGACTTAGCCATAAATCCTTTTGAGGTTCACTCTGCCTTCAAACATTTCACTCAGCCTGAGAAACATTTGCCATTTCCCAACATTTACTGTTTTGCAGTAAATCATGAAGCATTACTTGTTCTCTCCTTTTGACCAGATTGTATTGTTGCTCTTATAACAGACTGTGGGGTTTTTTCCCTTCCCTTAATTCTGTCTCTTTAGGTGATAAACAGGTAAGAAACTTTGCAGAGATTTTGTAAAATTTTAACCATCAAGATTTGTTCCTTTAGGCAGAATGTTTATTCCTTTACTATGACATGAGCTATATTTCAAACATTACATCTGGCTTAAACAATCTGGTCCCCACAGATGTATTGGGGAAATACATCTATAAATCCCAGAATTCTCAGCCAGTCTAAAGGACACAAGCTTGGAAAAATACAGCACATAGGATTTACCATAAGCAGTCATCCATTTCTTTCTCTAAATATTGGAATCTTATGAATATTAACTTTACATGATAGCTAAAGTTTCAGATTTCTGGAGGTTGAACCATTCTGGACATGAGTTTGTGTGTGTGAAAAAGGGTTCCTCAGAGTGAAAATTTAACCTGATCAAAATGGTGACAAGAAAGGCTATTTATTGATGTAGACTTGGTTGGGCTGTGAGTTCTTTGCATTTTTTTTTCCTGTGCTTTTGTATGTTTTTGTCATTTTGTGTTTTGTTGAGTGAGGGGTCCAGGTTGGTTAATTACCCATAAGATATTGAGGGTGAGTCAGGAGGTCAGTAGTGACTTTAATAGTCCCTTGCTCCACCATGAGGTAGGACAGCATGGAGACTTGAGTCTGCAGAGTCAAGGAGGTCATGATGGGAATCTTAGAGACCACAAAGTTTGTGGCAGGGGCCTTGGCAACATGGAAGCTATAAAAATCCTTATGGCGGTTTCAGGGCTTGGGGTATACATTGTATGGAGATTTAAGGTTATAGACCAAGGTTGTCAAACTCGCGGCCCGCAGGCCAGATGTGTCACATGCTGGCCACGCCCATGCCCAGTTTAGCGAAGGGGGGAAAAGTTGCAATACATTACATGATGTCACCATGATGATGCGAGTTTGACACCCCTGCTATAAACACTACAGAGACAATGGGATGGCCACAGGGGGCAGAAGACACATAGTAACACAGAAATGGGGCTCTGGAGGGGTGGCCCTGGAGTCCTGAAGGTACAGGTAGGACCATTTTGCCAATGATGGGCAAAGGGAAGTATAACAGGAGGCCAGAGGCAGGCCACATTCAGGGGCACCAGATCTACAGACTGAAATCAATCTGGCCTCAGTTCCTGCTCCTGGATCAAACTATTGATAATGAATGCCAGGTCAGTGTGTAACAAACCTGACCATATCCATGATCTTATCCTGGAGGCATGTACCAACCTAGCATGCTTACCAAGAACTAGTCGGACTGAGTGGGTGAGTCTCTTCTCAGAAATGTGATCACCTGAGTTTCAGCTTCCGCACCAGCTGAAAGCCCAGGGGAGGTGAAGGGGCTGTTGTCATCCATGAGCCATTGCAAGCTTTCAGGGCTTTGGCATACAAATAACCAGATATGAGGCCCTCTGTTTGAATAGGGTCTTAATGAACAGTTAGGATTGCAGTTGGTATACTCCCTTCCTGCTGCCTATTGGCATCCTTGCCAGAGCTGCTGAATTCCACTGCTGGCCTGCTAATAGTATCTCTAGGGTCTCTGGTGCTTGGGGATTTTAATTTGCCATTCAGTTGAATCTGGGACAATTCAGAAGTTTATAGTCTCCATGGCAACCATAGACCTGTCCCAAGTCACTGGTAATATATCACATTGTATAATTATATACAATTGTATATAATTGACTGTATAATTAGATCTAAATAAAAAGATCTATTTTTTGTACCAATGTACTTGAGATGTCCTCTAATAATGAAGGACATTAACATCAGTCTGAGCCATGGACAGATCACTCTCTTGTTGCCTTTTATTTCATTGTATCAGTCCTCCCAGCAGGGAGTTGAGGCCTATCAACCTGCCCTGAGTGATTGATGGACCGGGGGGGGGTGTTCCAGAAAGAGCTTGAGGTTTCTCCTCATGATCTCATGAGGTTCAACAAGACCTAATCACTGCCTAGAATCGGCAGGTGGCTTTGTACATGGATCATGTAGTTCCTATGAGGCTTCTCTCTCTGCACTGATCCTGGGGTATACCTTGGTTTTCTGAGATGCTCAGGGAGATGCTCTGGGAGAAGAGATACCTAGCATGCCATTAGAGGAACACTCAAAATCATCAAAATAGACCAAACAAGAAAACACAACAAGATCATCTAATTCTTCTTTATTATAAGTCTCATTATGAGAATCTTTAACTTTATTATAAGGCAACATTAACAGAATATTTCAAGTTCTGAAAGTACGATTCTCCTGCCATCTCTTTTTACCATCTAACTAGTTAGGGCAAGTTTCTTTCACTGCCCATTAGTAACCCATGGTCTCCTCCCCCTTTTATCTGATTGTTCTCTTCCCCTTGTCATTCTTCCATTTCATTAAACAAAGTGAGTCTGACCAGGCATGGGTATTTCACTTAATTCTAGTGGCTTACCTACATGGGTTCATTAGCATTCTCAAATTCCTACTGGATCTTGTTCTTCTCTAATTAAGCAACCTTGGGATTATTTGTTTTGAGCTTGCTGCAAAATGATTCAGAAAAGACCTCCAGTAAGCATAATATCTCTCTTTTATCAATTAAAGAAACCTAACCTCTTTCAGATGGAATCTGAGGAAAAAAATGCTACTATTTCAAGGAATCTGTGCATTAAAGTTAATGTATCTCCTAAAGAACCAGTACTTTTTTTTCCAGGCTGATGATGAAACCTGAAAAAAGCTTGGGTTCTCACAGTTCAAAGCACTTCTGAATCATTTTCAAAGTACGCACAGTCCAATCTTCGTAACCATATTGTTTGCATTTCTTTGGAAACTCCCTTCGGCCATTTGTATTAGTTATTTGTATTAATGGGATCCAAATTGCCAGTGATGGATTAAGTAAGAGATCTTAGAGCCACAATGGACAGCTGAATGAAAATATTAATACACTGTGTGGGGCTGTGCAAAGGGCAAACTCCGTGCTTGGAATCGTTAGAAAGGGAAGTGATAGCAGAATTGCTGTGGAGTTTGCCTTTTTGTAGCAGCTAGAGCCTGGACTGAAATCTTCATTAAACTGTCCATTGAGGTAGAAATTTGGGTACTTTTTTGATATCATCAGGAAGAGAATTGAAAATAGAACTACCTACATAATATGAAGAATATTTTAGAATCAGAAAAGATGGGGGAAGGAGAAGGAAGAGAAGAAAGCAAGTAAATAGCAGTTGGGACTCCTTAAGTTTGGAACAAATGAGGAGAAGAGAAGTCACAATTACGTTATATAAAATCTTATTTATTTACTTATTTATTAATAAATATATTTATTAAATAAATAATAAATAAATAAATATAAAATCTTGCATCACAGGATTATCCTCTCCCCCTCCCCCTTTACACTATGTTAGAACTAGAGATTTTAACTAACTTCAAGAAAATGGAGGATCAGCAGAAGAAAAAACTTTTTTCACACAGTTGAATTGACTGTCAGAAATTGTAAAAAATAGCAACTCTAGATTTTTTTCAAAGGGAGACTGGAGAGACTGATGGTAAACCAGGCTACCAATTGCTATTAAGATTGATAGTTGTTTACCATCCCTTGAATCATGAGCAGTATGTCTTAAATGATGATTGCTGTGAAATGATTGCTGAGCTAATACTCTCCAAAACAAGTTTGTGAGCATCTCAAATATACTCAATTAGCTGCTGAACACTGGCTTTCTATTGTTGTATTATTCAACCCCATAAATGTCTGCTGTGTAGCTCAATTTTGTCCTTGTGGTCCATTCCAGTTATTAGCCCACCTACCCATATTTCCTCAGCATACCTTTTTTTCATCAACAGTTCCTTCACATCCAAATGTTTCTGCATGTGCTGGACTTCAGCAAGAATTTTTAGCCCATGAGCTGTTCGGATCATGCAATCAAAGGTGTGAAAACCTCTTTTGACATAAATTTTTAAAATGTTGAAAGAAAAACTAAAAAAATTTTTTTGATTGCTGTGTTCTGATACAGTGACTTTGTTAAGTGCTTACATAATAAATGCAATAGTACCTTCACAGTAAGCAAGGGCTCCCTGGTAGTGTGAAATCCAACAGCAAGAAATAACTTGTTTGGGCCAGTTGCATTTCAAGTTCCAAACAAGTCCATGTTACCTTTCCTGGGAAAAGCTAATAGAACTCCAGATAGACTCTATGATTGTTGACTATCATTCATAAAAATCATCTGAATCCATTGGACTTGGAAACATCAGGTTTGATCAAGTATCCTCTTCTCTGCACAAATATAAGCTCTAGAATGAGTTGCATTAAAAAAAGGAACATAATCAGGGGTGGGTTTCAACTGGTGTAACAACCGGTTCTGTCATTTTTTCCTAAAAAAAAAAAATTCCCCCTCCCACATGCCTGGAGCCTCTAGCAGCCTTGATTCACTGTGTTTTCAGCACAGCTGATGATCGGGGAAGTCTGCCTCAGCAGTTTTTCCCCATAGGAGCTGCTGCAGGAAGTT
>JANHJO010003014.1:115922-135480 GCA_032468235.1 Pseudoxyrhopus heterurus
TATGTATGTATGTATTTAGAAAAACCGACCGAACCGGTTGTTACACTGGTTGAAACCCACCCCTGCATACATCTATGGATTCCATTTATCAGTTTCAAATGCAGAGTATTTGTGCTGAAAAGGGAAAGAAAGTCCACATACCAAGGACAAACTACCATAAGGGAGGCAGGTGGGGAAATCAATATAATACAGGAACACATGCACGTCTACAGTGCAAGCAACTATTGTGGAGTCTGGTGAAAAGAAATTACTCTACGGCTAAAAAGAA
The DNA here is from genome assembly GCA_032468235.1 of Pseudoxyrhopus heterurus. NCBI lineage: Eukaryota > Metazoa > Chordata > Lepidosauria > Squamata > Pseudoxyrhopus > Pseudoxyrhopus heterurus. The sequence goes on from JANHJO010003014.1 coordinate 116,191, forward strand.
ATTGCTCTACGACTGAAATAGCTAAAATGAATTTTTGAGAACTCAACAGTGAAACAAGCTTGAATTTAACACATTAAGACAGAAATGCTATACACAATTGTAAGTTCCACTGAACTCAGCAGGGCTCACATTTCTGCACCCAAAAATGACTTACCTTAACATAAAGGTGCTAACAAAAAGCGGCTAGGGGTTGAACTATATGTTGATAAATGATCTATGAATTAGTCTAATGAACAGCTGAATACCGTATTGTGTATAAATGTATAATATGTAACAAAAATAGATTGTTATCAAATCCTTATTATATATAAAATAATATATATTTATTATATATAAAAAACCCTTCATTTTGTGCTGAAGATAGGCCTGACTTACATGTTACCCTTTTAATGTGAAAACATAAGTGAAAAAAGATTTCTTACAGGTGCCTCTAACAGGAGAATAAACAAGCCATTTTTTATGCTTAAGGGAAGTTTTTCTCTGCCAGTGTGAGGGAAAGGTTGCCTTGTCCATTTTTTTCTCTTTTAAGTGAGTAAATTGGTAGGTGGGGAATAAAGGATTATATTCTCCCTAAAATCTTTCTTACCTAATTGGTTACCTACTATGACAACAACAGTTTACATTAAAAATTATCAACTTATAAATTATAATTTATAATTATCAACCTTATCAAGACTTATACTGAAAAGTCCTAAGTATTTTGAGCAGCAAGTCGCACCATCAGCTATTTATCCAGAAAATACCAATAAACAACAAGGTGAATGGCTAACTTCAATAAACTACCAGTAAATGCAAGTGCCCCAAGATACTTGAGAATAAAAAAAACGAGATTACAGCTTAATTGTTCTATGCCTTTCAACCACTTTTCAGTAGCAATCAATTGATTCACTATCTTCTAAAAGTTAGGCCATCACTCAACCCTTTGAGCTCCTTACCTTCACTAACACTCTGAAGACTCTTCTCAGAGCCATAGTATATAAATAGTTGATCTATCACTCCTGCTTGTTGAACTTCACCCAACTCTAGTAATGGATTAGCACTGAAATGAAGGCTTTATTGTAAGAATGTGATTTCAACAACTGACAAGTGTTAATATCCTGCAGCTAGGGCAAGGAGGAATAAAATGATAAATTATTTTGTAAGGCTGAACAAACTTTGCATTTAAAAAAACAACCTTTTCTCAAACCCTAAATAACAAGTTGGACATGCCTTCCATCCGTTACAGAAGAAACGATCACCATGTCACTGACCAGAAAACAAGACAAAAATAAAATAAAGGAACAGAACTATGAAAAAGCAAACAAGAAAAAAAGAATCGAAAAACTTTGAAAATCACATGACTCTCAAGGCTCTGAACCTAAGAAAAGATACTAGTAGATCACAAAGAGTAGAAAGGAATATTGAAGAATAGATTTGAAAGCCAAATAAATCACAGTCTGCCTTTGTAGCCATGGGACAGCAATCTGTCAACACCGTTCCACAATGAAGAAAAATAAGAACATACAGGAAGTATCCAAATCAAGGACAATTATTATACATTAAAACAAAGGAATAAGTAATATTGTAGTATTAATCTTAGTACTAATTTAGTGATCAGGGAAAGGCAAAATGGAAAAAGGGTGAAGTAAGAGTCAACATACGTATTTTCTCCCTACTCCCATCTATAAAGAATTACTCTTAATTTTAAAATGGGTTTGCATCCATCAGCAAAGACATTTCCAATTTCTCCTAAACTGGAAATAACTCACAAACTTAATTTCATGTCAGACAGTATGTGATTTGCAGTCTTCCTTGTCTCTCAATCCATTTGAGATTAGAGGGGGAAAAATACAGATCTTAGGCATTATTGCTGGAAATATTCTATGCATTGTGTGAATGGCCCAGGATCAGAGTAGTTAAAAGGAAGTACTGTCATAATTTATGTATATACAAATATAAATTTTGTATGATGTGTGTATGTGTGTGTGTGTGTGTGTGTGTATAACATGTTAAAAAGTATAGATTGAAATGAATCTTGAGATAACACTGAAATGAAATCTCAGCTTCTGCTATTCATTTTATCTCATGTGGACCAGGATAGCTCAGTACTTTTTAAGGTGGTGGCCCTCAAACTTTGTGGTACCATGATCCCTAAAATAATACATGAATTTGTCTTATTCATTTAAATGATAAATAAAATCACAATATGAGAACTCCTATCTTATAGGGATGCGGTGGCTCAGTGGCTAAGACGCTGAGCTTGTCGATCAGAAAGGTTGGCAGTTCGATGGTTCAAATCCCTAGTGCTGCGTAATGGAGTGAGCTCCCGTTACTTGTCCCAGCTTCTGACAACCTAGCAGTTCGAAAGCATGTAAAAATGCAAGTAGAAAAATAGGGACCACCTTTGGTGGGAAGGTAACAGCGTTCTGTGCGCCTTCAGTGTTTAGTCATGCCGGCCACATGACCACAGAGACATTTTGGACAGCACTGGCTCTTCGGCTTTGAAACGGAGATGAGCACTGTCCCCTAGAGTCGGGAACAACTAGCACATATGTGCAAGGGAACCTTTACCTTTGTCTTAAAGGTATCAAACTGTAGGAGGTATATATTTGAATATAAAGCATTTGGAAATTAAGAGTGGCTGACCTAAACAGCCTGTTATTGTCAGGTGCTTCATAGTCTTAGCAGGCATTGCTAATAGGGAATATATCTACTTTTCACTGGTAAATTAATGCCAATTAAATGCCAATGTTGATTCAGGCATTGCTGTATTGAAATAATACTGCCAGTAGGTACAATTCAAGGTTAACTTTTTATTCATTGCCGTATCAGATTTTAAATAATGGTCAATATTCTTAAAAAGTAAGACCCTGATTAAAGTACATACCAACTTAAAACACTGAAAATCCAGTATAAACATGAAGATAGCATGCTATTTTAAATTTTCCAAAAATATGTGTCATTACCTTTCTCTAAGAGATGAGCGATCTAACATAGGAGTTGAAAAAAATTTCGGCAATGATGTAGGTGCTGAATGCATTAACCGATGCTCTGAATAAACCTGCCTACTGCTCATTTTTGTGATCAAGTGCTCCTCATAGGCATCGGGAAAATAATCAAAGTATTTCTCATGATGCGATCCAATAATCTGTTTAGAAACACACATGCAAAACCCCCTAAATGATCTTTGTAGAAGATATAATACATTTAATGTCTTGGTTAGATATGATAATTTATTGTTAACAACGTAACAAACACATAATATATTAGGATGATTCCGGAGGCAGAAATGAAACATAAGAAATTCAATCCTTTCCGTTGCCAGTGCTATTTTTTCTGTCAAGTCGTGTAATTTGACATTTCTACCACAGATTTTAAATTTCTGATATTTCTGTGAGAGGTGTTAAATTTAATTGTTTTATACAAAAAGTTGGATATATTTCTTTGTTTTAGGCAACAGGAAAATAAGCAGGCAAAGACTAGCAAGATGAATTTCAATAAAGACAAATGCAACATCCTACATTTGAATAGAAAAAATCAAAAGCATCAAGTATGGGAGGGACTGTACTGGGTAGCAGTATGTATAAAAAAATCTGCATTGATCCAACTACATCTAGAATATTTTGTCTAGTTTGAGGAACTGTATTTCTAGAATGGCTCTGCAAACTTGACCATAGCCATAGGGAGGGTCAAGATCATAGAGCCTGGAAGAATACTGGAGTTATGGTTGGAATCTCTAGGTACGCTTCTCTCCAGGTGACATGAAAGAAACAATGGGTTTTAATTATAATGAAGATTTTAATTGAGCATAAGGAAAATATTTGTAAAGATATGAAGCTGCTCAATAATGAATTATTTCAGAAGAGGCTTGAATCCACCTGCTGGTAATGGTACAGTAAAGGATTCCTCAACTAGGTAGGGGTTTGGCTATGATTTCCAAGTTCCAAACCTTACATTCTACTTTTTTAATAGGTTTGAGTATTTCAGGTGTTCAATCAAAAAATAAAAAAATGTCCTTTAAGTTTGTGAAATTTTCATATCTTAACTCTAACATATAAACTACTCACTGACAATCCAATGACAATTTTGTTCAGGAAATAAAAAGGGAATAAGAGGTTAAATCAATTGTAGTTAATATAGTATTCTGTTTCTGTACTCACTTTAGTATTTTTGGGCCGGTAACTGCCAAGAAGGCTAGGATCTTAAAAAGAAAAAAAGGTAATAAAATTAAAGCATTTTTATTTACAATGATATTAGTAGTAGAATTTTCAGATATAAAGTCATTTTTCAAAAAATACACAAAGTATTTTGAAAAATTACAATCATTTAAACCTTTAAATAATGACTGAGAACACTAGTTTAACACCAGAATACCACAGTGTTAATTGTAATAAAGCATGTAAACTAGTATTTAGATAGTGAGATAATGTAGATTTGTGACATAATTATTCAACTAAATACAAGAGCCTCTGGCTCCAAGACAATATTTCTGAAATATTTTTCTCAATAAAACTTGTATTTTTCTTTTTTGACTTCTACTCTTAAAACAGGCAGCATTATAACGCACATAAGAACTCAGGAGATTTCACAGACTTCCATCCCACTAAGTGGGATGAAATATATAATCACCTGAACATGCCTTCCCACTGCAACGTCTGAGAGGAGGCTGCCCAAAATTATGTTCTGATGTATATGGGACCCAGGTATGAGAGCTGAAGAGGAACTAGGAATAGCCAAGGGGTGTACTCAGTTTCAGTAGGAGGAGATTCCAGAAAGAAGCACAATATATTTTTGCTTGCCAATTTCAATTCCTATTCCTAGTTCTTCTTCAGCTCTCACACCTCCTGTGTGGATTTCTTGCATGCTGCCAGGAAATCTGATCAGGAAGAATACAGCTCTGCAATTATCAGGACTCATATAAGGCAGCATTCTCGATTTGAATAATTGCTGAATAATCACAAATGTGGGGATGCAATGGCACAGCAGCTTAATGACATTGAAACTGCCTGCAAGAAATGGTCTGCACTCCAGCAGTTCAAGCCCAGCTGCACGAGACAGGGTGAGCTCCTGCTGCTCATTCCTTGGCTCATGCCCACCCAGCAGTTCGAAAGATGCAATATTGCAAGTGGATAAATGGGTACCACTCCGGTGGGAAAAACCTAGCTGCGTTCTTGAGTGCGGAAAGTAGAAGCTGGCCAGACATGAGGCAACACAACACAAGGCGAGGTGAAGTGAAGTGAGACTGGTAAAGGAGCTCAGAAGAGCCAGCAACTTCAGCACCACTAGTCAGCCAGTATAATCTAGTTCGCTCTCTGAGGTGTATCAAGGATAGGCACATAAGTACTGAACAGAATGAACTGGCAATTTAGGCTGAGAGAACTGTGTTGTGTCTAGCATTTGTAGATTTCCCTAACATTGTATGCCATACCATTAATAAATAGTCACAAGTGTAAATTATTCTACTACTGGAAACCAGGAACCATTGGATAGATGTTAGGTACAATTTTATTCTACCTAGCATTCCATTAATGACATAGCTGAAAACCGCTGTCTTATACAGATCAATAGAAGGCAATTCTACAACTAAGATGTTAGCATGTATCCTGTTATAGGATGTATGAATGTGCATTTTAGTATTTAGTTTTCCCTTTCAATATTCTGCTTCTGAGTTCTGCTTCTTTAAGAAGGCCCGTCTACAAGAATTGGATTTTTTTTTCTTTTTGAATAATGCTTTCCTATATAGTGGTCAGCAACTCTATTCCCCAACTGGAGGAAAGATTGATATAAGTCATATACTTTCCTTCTGTTCCAATTTTTTAGCTAAAGATCTTGTTCCTTGCTAACATTTTTATTATCACTTTTCTTCATGCAAGGTCTCTTGAGGCATCAAAGTCCTGCCCTTCTCTCAACTCCTGATTTCCAAAACAGTGTCTAGTTGCAGCCAATTCAGGAACTGTTACCCTTGAATTATACCATTTCCAATCCCCAGTTCCTCAGAAGGAGGTAGCAACATAAGAGGGTAAATCCCACAAGACATATCCATTCAGAAGCTAAGGATCAGCATGAAAGCAATTCAGATCTAGTTCTAATAAACAGAAGTAGCTTGATATCTTTGTATCAATCCATCTATCCTTCCCCCATCCAACTCCTGAGCAAAATACAGCTCCTATAAAAGTAGAATGTATCCAATAAGTGTTTTAAAATATAACTACAAAGCTTTTATTTAAATGCATTGGTTTGTGGTAATCTTTTAACATTATTCAACATGGCAGAATTGGCAAAACGACTACTTCTATCTTACTTTATAAAATGAGACAACCAATTTTATACTGTAACATATATGAACAAAATCAAATTATTTAAAGAAATGTAGTGCTTTTTTCATATTAACATTGTATGGCTTGGGCAACACTGTATGGCTGTTTTTGTTCTATTAGATATCACTGAAAATCTGTGATTTACATTCTAGCTCTTTTGTGATTATAAAAAAAGAACTATGACATGTACTCCTCTCTCCAATACCACTGCAACATGGAAAGAAATGGCAAACAGCTTCCATATCTCCAAAAATAATGGGGGGTGGGGTTGAGTTATCTGTGCAGCTAAAATAGAAATGTCTTAGTATACATCAGAGTCTAAAACACTATTAACAGGATGTGGATAATGTAAAAAGGCTTGACTGTCAAACAGAACAGTTCATTTTGAGAAATTATTTTTTATCCTGAGGACTATCTATAATGAAAACATCCTCTCTCCTCAGACTACTGAAGGTTTTACAACCAAAATCATATATTAATTGATTGCTAAAAACTATGGATTTCAACAGCAACCGAAGCAAACAAACAAAAATACTCCTAGGACACGTAATAGTTTAACTGCAAAGTAGGTCAGTGAAGAGGCAAATGCTATAAGAAAACTCTATGCAAAAATATAGCTTTTCCTGAACAGAAAATAGGAATTACTGGAAGCAACAGAAATACATAATCACTTACATATGAATGGGAAACAAGAGGTAATATACTGATTGAACTTCCTAAAAATAGTGTATGTTTATTTCGTAAGACAAGAGAGCTAAGTTTTTTATATCAACAGAGTAACAGAAGTCACAAAATTTCCCCAGTAAGAAATTGAATGCAGTGACTTTTAAAAATTTATACTAAGAAATTGCTGCCAATTAAAGGGAATTGCGCTAGCACTTTTATAAAGCACTTAAATTGCAGTATTCTTTAAAACATGTTATGTCAGTGAAAATGTAAGAAATCAGATACTTTGCTCCTGAACCAGAAATGTCAATGAACTAGACAAAGCAAAAACATAATTAAGGCCACTAAAATAGGTTTCAAACCTCTAACTGCATGCATCTTTTATACGCTAACATAATACTTGCCATAGGCTGCTCCTTCTTTGTTATTGTCCTTAGAATGACACCAAGTATGAACATCAGATGAGGGAGTCAACTCTTCAACCTGAAATAATTATTAAAACTACTTAATATAGGTAGTACTCTTTTAATGACCTTAATTGGAACTGGGAATTGCGCCACTAAGCAAAGCTGTCACTAAGTGTCAGGAAGGGAGGGTACATTAAGAGCCCAGTCCGTTAAAGAATTTCAATCGGCATGGACTAGGAGAAGAGCCTTCTCTGCTGTTGTCCCCACCCTATGGAACATCTTGCCCCCAGAGGGGAGGCTGGTCCCACTCTTCCAGAAAAGCATCAAACCTGGCTCTGCCAACTGGCAAAGGGAACCAAGAGTGATATGCAATCTTGGGATAGTTGGTAGCTTGAGGGAGCTTCCCTCTGCCTTATTGACTTTGTTTTTTAACTATCTTTTTATATAGTTTTATGGATTTTATCTGTAAACTCCGCAGTCACTTAGATAGTAATATAGGCACCATATAAAGAAATGTGAAAAAAATCACATGACTGCAACAGTGCTTTCCAGCTGGAAAGAGACAAGGCTATCAGTTTGATACCTTTATGAAACCACACATTTGCCCATACTTTGTAATGCTTAAGAGTCTGCTTACGGTCTTGTACATGTCAAAAGGAATGGACTTGTGCTGCAACCTAAAGCTGGGAGCCATGAGTGCACCAGGAAAATAATATACAGTACTCTGTAAATATGGTGGTGGGGAGTGTCAAGCAAAGGAGTGACTGCCTACAGAAATTGCTTGCTTCCTGCTCCCCCTTGCACTCATTGCAGAGTAGAAGAGAAAGGAGAGAGATTTCAAAAGAATTAAACTGTTTGTTCTCCTACACATCAAGAGCAATGGGATCACATTGGCAGTGAGAAAGGGTTAGGCAAAAGAGACATTACCTACAGGAATCTTGTAGTTTTTTTCTGCATACACACACACACACACACACACACACACACACACACACGGCAGAGCAGAAAGATTGAAGCAGGAAAGATTTCAACAGCGTAAGTTGTCTGTATAGCATACTGTGGCTGCCAGCCACAGACTGCCAGCAGAATCGCACTGCTTTCAATGTGTAGAACAGCAAAGAGCTTATTTTGTTGCGATTTCTTTCTCTCCAATCAATCTCAATCTCAAAGGTGGGGGGGGGGGGGAACTCAGGCACAGGACAACTGTACATGTGTTGACTGTAATGGCAGTGACATGACTGAAGGATACCGTGAAGGTCATAAATGGTCTGTAAAGTTATGTTTTCAAAATCATATGTTTGATCAGTCACTGATCATATGGTCAGTAAGTGAGGACTACCTGTATATGTAAAGCATGGGTAAGACCATGCCTTCTCATCAGAGCTGGTCTGTAAGGTGGGGGTCCTCCTGGACTGCTCCTGATCAAGAGAACCTTTGTACATCCACATCTGGCACACCAGCTCACACCTTTTGTGCACAATCACTCATGCCTGTGTCACATTGCAGTTGAACTACTGCGATTTGTTCTACATGTGACTGCTCTTGAAAGCCACTGGAAAGCTTCAAGTATTGCAGCATACCAAAGCTTGAGTAGTGGGGTTATTTATTGGAATGTATATGCTATTCCAATGCAGAAAAACACAGACTGGCAAATATTTCTTACATTTAATAAAAAGATTAAAATAAAATAGTGCGACAAAAGTTGTCTAACACTATCAAGTAAAATTACAAAGAAAATTATGGCCACAAAGGAAGAAGAACATTCAGGCATGACCAAAAGTGGTGTTCCTGATTCATATGGATCCTCTTCTAGGCTCTCTTAAAAAGCCATATTTTTAGTTTTCTTAAAACTCAGCAGTGGGACCGTTCGGAAGTAAAATATTCTTTCGAAAAGGACTATAACTGAGAAGGTTTGACTCCTCAGACAGTACCAAACAAAAGAGCCTTGGGACTCAACTTCTACCTCCCCATTGCCACAAAAGAACCATTGCAATGTAGTGCCTCCCCCCATTCCCTTCTACCATAACCTATGCATAAGGATACCATGGACAATGTTATTGAATGGTGCTGAGAGGTTCAGTAGGATTTGTACCTTCCTCCTTCCTACAAAGATCATTTAACATGGTGGCTAATGCAATTTTTGTTTCATATTTAAACCAGACCCCTTGATGGATAGGGATCCAAGTAATTTATTTAATTCAAAATTTTCTGAAGCTACATCTCAATCATCTATTCAGCAACCTTCCCTAGAAAGGAAAGATTGGAGACAGAATAGATAGGTTGAGCAATAGATTCTTGGGGAGGGGCACAGTTCTATTTCTTTCAAGATGGAATTAAATGCCTTAAGGTGCTAGATCCTACAATGACCCAGCAGCCAATTCTTCAGCCTGGATTTCCAACAGAGAACTGATAGCTTCAAACTTACTATAATGGCATAGGTTCGGATTTGAACTCTTACTTATGTCCCAACACACTTGTCTTTCTTATTCCACCAGAACTCAAGGAATCTCACCTCCATTCAATTTTATTGACAACAATTAAGAAATGGCTTGCCACTGCTTTTGTTCAAGATGTTTTTCTAAAATCTCACTCTAGCCTAAACCCCTAGAATTTCTGATGATCACTCATATACTAACCAGATCTGATCCTGCTTAATTTTTTTGAGATCAGGTAAAGAACTTTAATGCTGCTTAACCTTTCCTCTAGACCAGGAAAGAACTAATTGTCACAAAAGAGTAAAATTAATTAAAAGCTTTCTAAAATAACTGGAAGAGCAAGATTTGAACTATGCTTAAACTGTTACCATTAGAGGATACATACACGACGAATTACAAATGGAGGTCTGTCTGTTCCTTTCCTGAAATCAAAAGGCCCCAGGTCCAAGTGAGCCAGGCGTTGTCTCATTTGCAGAAGCTCACTCATACGTCTTTTTGTATAAGGAGAAGGAGATCGAGAAAGAGATGCTATTGTGGGTTGCTCATAACTTTTTGCTGCTAAACAGGGCCTGTTTCTCTCAGGTGAAGCTGTGTTCTTCTTTGAAGATTTGATCTGTCGCATTCCTTCTGTAGATGAATGAAACAGCCCATCTAAATTATCCTGAATTAAAGGAAGAAATTATTAAGACTAAAAAGCTTCAAAGTATTTGGTCTCACCATTGAACATATCATAACCAATAATTATCTTGCTTGATATCTCCATAATTAATAATTCTCAGATCATATATTTGCCTTATGTTTAGACCTCAAACAATCCTTCTCAAACTATTGAAAAAAGGAGAAGGGGAGACAAGGGAAAAAAACACAAAAGGCAATAATTGTATTAGGATGACCTTTTTTTCCAATCAAATGTGTTCCTGGAAACTAGACAGTTTCCAACTATTTCATAAAACTTCAACCAGTTTAATAAGTTATTATCTTAGCTTCCAAATGAAAGAAAGCCAACTTTTCTTTCTTTAACCCACCACGTTTTTCTGCTGTTTAACATTACTTACTGTATCAGCAACCCTATACCTGAAATGATCCTTAAATTGTAAAACCCATTTTCCATGGTCTGAAAGAACAGCAAATCTATTTCAACTAGTTGAAAAATGAAGAGTGGAACCCAAGATGGTGTATTAAGTGGCAGGCAATTCTTTTTCTCCCTCTGACGAATAGCTGATTTCATGATCAAAACTGGTGGTGACTTACTCCGTTTTTGAAGGGGATGACCTTAGGACAATTGTGTATCTACAGAGAAGAGGGATCTAGAAAATCATAATTCTCGGTAAGGAGCGGTCAGGTCTCTTACTATCTTTTCCTTTCAGCTATTCATTTTTTTAAAGGATACCTGGATTTTAATTCTACTTTTTAAAGTCCTTCTGTTCTTTGATCTACATTTTAACCAACTGGTTATTGGTTAGTAGGATGACCTATTGTAGGATAGTTGTAGGATAGATGGACTAGATGACTGTACATCTAGCCTACAACTCCTTGCTGAACTTTCATTACTTTTTTTCTGTTCTTTTATTCCTTACTATTGAATTCTAAACCACTTTCACGTTCGCTGTAAGAAAGTCAGTGGTGAAAATACATTCTATGGCAGTGAAAGTCATCTGATTGGATTTACATTTATACAGGATATTATATTACAAATGTTCTTTTAAGCACTTTAAAAAAAGTGCTGATCTTTATTTTTTAACTTTTGATGGGAAAATTCCCTTTCTTGTAATCACTTTTTATTTTGAAAAAAAATTCATCTCAACTTTTCTTTGTGGATGCTGGGTTATAATTTATCTGCTTGTCTTGTCCTTGGAAGGAAAAGTGTGTTTTTCTTGTCTTGTCCTTGGAAGGAAAAGTGAGATAAAGCTTTCTGGGAAGCATTTGCAAAAAGAATGCTCTCTAACTCACAGGTTTTTTTTTAAATATAAATAAAAATTTGATGGGTCAACAACAACTTTAAACCAAACTCAGGATGATATTGCCCCCAACAATCTGGGTCCTCATTTTAGCAACCTCAGAAGGATGGAAGGCTGAGTCAACCTTGAACCAGTCAGGATTGAACTGCTAGCACTCAGCAGAATGAATCTGCAATACAGCGTTCTAACCATTGTACCACCACAGCTCTAGATGGATAAGAAAACATTGTAGACTTTCAATGAGTTAATTACAACAACAGGTTGTTAACGGAGGCCTTTGAATTTTAGTTCTGCTGTTGATTAACCTGTTAACTATTTTTTCTCCACATATATGCATATGTACATACATACATACAAGTAAGTAATGTAATACTGGTCAAACTGGATTGCAAATAGTTGTAGAAATTTATAAATCTTAGATCTGTTTTCCAAGGGGAAAGCTATTATTTTTGCAATATATTTGTCAGAGTTCAATTAGGGAGAATAATATATGTTTTTTGTTCTTTTAACTCAAATCTTTTTTCTTTTTTAATGTATTTTTGCCTTATGTTAGTTTTGTTTTATTTTTGTTATTTTTTTCTTTTGAACTTTGGGTTTTCATTTTTTGAATAAAAATGTATTGATAAAAAAGAAAACTGAATAGTAAAAAGTCAAGGTTTGTCTACCAACAGTACTTCATGATTATACCAAGAACAGGGTGAAATAAATATTTATCACAGGAATAATAATGTTTGTCTTGCTAACATCAGTTACGCAGATGATTGTCAAATACTTTTAACTATTTTAACTGTTTTAAAAAGCATATAGGATTTTACTCAGCAGTCTTTTGCTTTCAATTGAAGCAATCTTTTATTTAATAATGAAATTTACATGAAGTTTCGTAAATTATTTCAACAAACAAACCACCTAAGAATAAATGTAACAAAATATTATGGAAACTGTTTGCAATTTAAGTTATACTAACCTGTTTTGGCTTCTGAGCTTTTGCTGAACTTAACAGACTTTCTGAAATAACACAAGTTGTTTGAAACTTCAATTTTGGTGCAATTCCCTAAAAGAGAAACAATAATTGAACATAAAGCTCCAACTGAATAGATACATGATAAGAAGTAAATGTTATCTATTGTAACTATTCCTAATTTGAATAATTTCCTTTGTTAATTTCAGCCTTTAATAAAAATAATTAGAAGAGACAGAACAGCAATAGTAAATGTCAAGAAGATAACATTTGCATTTCTGACAATTACTAGCAATTATATTGCTTTTCTGCAACAATTACAGTCTGATGTTTATTTCAACTTGTTGCTTTGTCAAAAGCATTTCTCAGTAATTTTTATGGCATATTATATAATACTAATTAAAAGTAAAGCCATTCTGTTCAGCCATCAGTCGCATCACTTCTAAATGTTTTGAAATATATACTAGAGAAACTGGGATATCCTTTCTGTCTAATAACTTACCATTTCTTCCATATTTGTATTAAGCATATTAGTGGTGACAAAAGAAATTATTTACAACGTTCTCACATTTGTAAAACAAACAAACAACCTAAGTAAAATAGGAGCAAAGGGTGCTGCACTTCCTTTCTTGAACATGGGCATATCATTTTTACCCAAAGCTTATGTACGGAAGGAAGGAAATGTTAGAATTCATAAAAGATAGAGTCAATGTAATTACAAATCATTTAATTTCTGATTCATGAATAACATGGAAATAAGTGTATAGGTGGAAAGTCTTGTCTTCCTGATTTATACCTAATCACATGGCTTATTCATCAAGCCCACTTCTATTTACTCTGAACAGTGCCGGATTTCTGGGAAGTTAAGAGAACTATTTTATCTTGTTAATGATCCTTTGGAGCAGAGATAGTAGGTTTTGAATTTGAGATTTTTCAATGCAAAACACATATCTTATTATAAACTATGATACTTTGCTTTGCTCTTTACAATGTGTGATAGTAAAAACAAAGAAGAAATACAAATATAAAAGTACATCCCCAACTCATTGATTTAACAATACATATCACATTAATTTAATGTGAGCAAGAAGAAGGAAGTTTATTTCAAGAAGAAAAAAAGACTAGTTTTCCAACAGAGAACAGGAAAAGTAAATAATATCTTGCCTACTAGGCCTTAATAGTTTGCATTTTCAATTTTCAAGTTTTTTTCTTCCCTTATCTGCAGCTCTGAGATTCCCTGATACTCTCCCATCTGTGCACTATCTAGGAATGACCCGAGTACCTTCTGGGTCCAGATAAGTTTAATTATAAATAATAAATAATAAAAATGGTTCTAAATTATTAATCATTAAAAATATGTAAAATAAACCCTGAATATAGATCAACATTTGTATGGTTCTTGTGTTCTTGTGATGTATTATATTAAAGCACACTCACTGTAAAATCATAGGCCTTTTTCATTAAGACCTCACGAACTGAATTTCGTGGTTGATGGATAAACTTAGGAGCAGGAAAAAGGAAATCTCTTGTATTTTCTTCATATCTGGCCAAAATTTCTCCCACTGAAAGTGAATTATATGTTTTAATTGAAAAACAATTACATATTTACACATAGACAGAAGCAGGAATTGAAGCATACAAAAAGAGACCGTGATACAATAAAGCTAAGAATGTTTAGATTCCCTTGATCCCAATAGAACATAAATATGAAATCTCATCTTCGCCTGCTAATGCCACAGAGCAATATCTCATTAGATTAGAAAAGCCTATGAAAGTACTAATCCAAAATGGAATAAAAAAACTATCTTAAGAAATTTTTATGGTGATATCCAAAGTCAACAATAAATATGGCTTTCTTTCATGGAAGTAAAATATTAAACATATTATTTTGATTTTGGAATTCACCAACAATATAATCTAGAAATTAATGAAAATAAGGGTTCCTAAAAATCATGGCTTTTTGAAATGCAATAAAGAAAACAAAATTATTGAGAGGAGCTAACATTATCAACCCAAATTTAAAGTTCAACAATTTTGTATTTATGTTTCTGCACTGATTCACAAAACCTACTTAAAATTATGGATCCAAATTTCTGCACAAAAGAAGAAATCTAGGATGACTATAAAGCAGTTTTTATACTTCTATTTCAATCACTTGAAGTCAAAAGTGAATAACTGCAGAACCAATTACCTTAAGAATTAGTTATAACTACTGTTCTCTACACTTCGATCAGCATTTCTTCTTAGGCACTACATTCAAGTAACTTGTTTCACATATACAATAAAATTTGTATACATATCTGAAAAATTGTAGGATACTGATCACAAGATAACATCTATGTATATAGATTCTGCACTGAAGAATAAATACAAGTTTTGAGAAGCTGGGTAAATACTGTGCACAGCTAATATCTATTGATGGACAAAAGTTGTGCCCTAAAAACATTTTCTGAAGAACTATATTGTATGGAATAAATTGTTATGTACAGAAATTTACCATAGAACTGGGTTGATTTTTGAAAATATTGATACTATACCTGGAGGAACAGTTTGTATTAACTGCACCACTGATGTATCAGCTAGAAAAAAGGGGGAAACTTTAATCAGAAGTTATTTTGATAACAAAGTTAAAAAAAAACAATCAGTTTATCTCTAACTTTGTACAATTTATTGCATTTGTTATTATCATGGGCATCTATTGGTTTATGGGGAAAAAGAGAGAGAGGGAGAGAGGCAGAGAGGGAAAAAGAGAGAGAGAGAGAGAGAGAGCACAGTTTAGCTTTAAACCATCAGGATTCCTATAAATTGCATTTACTGACCAGAAAATGAGAGTATCATGAATCAGATGATCTAAATGCCAGTTTATTATTACTCTTGAAGTAAAATCCTTTACATAGTTTTTTTTTCAAAGGGGAATGTTCTTTTCCTGATTGTTGAGATTTTTTCCTACCCCACAGTAGGTAGAGATAAAGACCCAAAGCATTTTCCAGTAAGCGATGAAATCATACTGAAAGCTGCAGGTCTCAGGCTAAGTTAGAAATTGGAAACACAACTGATATTTGATCTGTGGAGCAAAGTCCTGTCTTTCTTTACCCCTGTCTTGCCAGGACTAAAGTATGAGACAATGCAGAATCATAACTAGAGTCGGAGAATGTTCTGTGCTGAGTGGAGCTCAAGCATTTTGGTCGGTAGGTAGATGTATACCACATTCTAAATAATATGATAGCTTTTCTTATCACTACTCAGTTAAGAACATGCAGCTAATTTCTCAGTTTAGCTGTTTTTAATACATAAATCTGGCATATTTCAGGTGGTAGGTAAATGTTTTTGCTTTCAATTTTTTTTCCAGCTCAAACCAGGTCTAACAATTTCTTATTTACTTTGGCTGTAGTTTTGCCTACCACTGTTTGAAAACTTAGTGGAACTTACTTCTGAGGGAGTAGGATGCAGAGCTAAGTATTTAATTAGTACACCTATACCTAGTATTTCAGTCATAATGATACTCAAGGCAAACTATGTGGTATCTGCAGAAAGTCTTCTAATTTAACACTAACTAGACTCAGACCTATTTTTTATGCCCTTTGTTGAAAAACAAACTGATAAGTATCTTAACAAATCAAAACCAATGAACCTGAATATGCTATAATTGACATTCTGTCTTAAATCCTATCATTCTCTTTTTAATTATCCTTTTGTTATTTAAGAACACTGAGGAAATGGAAATGGGCCTGTGACAAACCTCTAAAGCTTCAGTTATTTAAAAGTTAGCAGATGTTCCTAGAAAATATACCAAATAGTTCTATATATAATCATCTAAAACATTAATGAGATGTTCCAATGAAATCATTCTTCTTATTTTTAATAGCTTAATTTGAATTTCCATTATTTCAGAGAAAATTTCTAGTGCATTTCATACTATGACTGAACATCTTCTGAAATTTCCAATTAATTTATGATGTTGTATACTATAAAATAATTTGTAAAAATAATTAAAAAAATCCAAAAACCTACTTTCAAAAAGTTCAACAAGATCTCCTGGGTCAACTACATCAGTATATACCTAAAATGAAAGTTTTAGAAAATGAAATGGAACAATTCTGCTAAAACAATCCTGAGGGCATTTAACAAATATGATCACTATAATAATTTAGAATAGTAAGTTCTTTATAAGAGATTAAAACAGTCAAACAACATCAACAACTTCTCACTGCAACAGAATCTTTTTTCTAAGAAGCAGCTATTTTCTCTGTTGACTTCTGAACTGTTTTTGTATTGGTTTTGACTTAAATTAAAAATTGACATAAATAATAGGTGCAAGTCTCTTACTTTCAACCTGGAAAAACGTACCCGCCTTGTTAGATAGTGAGCAATTATTTTCTTTCATTGTAGTAAAGGATGGAACATCGCTTATATTTATTCTATTAGAGAGTTAAAATTCATTCAATATATAGATCTACTCAGAAGTAAGTCCTGCTAAGTTTAAGAACATGTATTTCCAGGCCAGTATAACCAACTGGGAATTAGTCCCAATAAACTGAGTAGGACTTGTTCACTGGGGACATGTTTAAGATTCCATAATTAAGGTTTAATCTTAATTATGAACCCAGTATGAACCCAAAAAGCAAGGCTGGAAGGTCTGTTAAGATCATAATGCAATTATGTCAAGATGTGCAATTCTGTGCTGTGCTGAAAAAGTGATAGAATACTTTGTTTACTACAGTGTCATAATCAGCTACCATCACAAAATGAAGCCTGCTGAATCAATTAATACACTAACATAGGAGAGAGTATACAAGTTTGGAAAAAATGTAAGTTTCACAGAACAGATTTTTAAAGAACTTTTACTTTAAAACACACAATTTAAATCCAAGCACAAACACTCCCATGTCGAATAGTTTCCCTGTGGTTTCTATGTTGACGCTATCCATTTATATGCAATAGCCACATCTACACAGATTTACCATGTTGATGGAAAATTTTATTCAGACAAAAATATACATTGCAATGTAAGGAACAATAAATAAATCAAGACTGCCATAAAAATATTATTTAGTAAACATAAAGCAAAATGCACAGTGTGTCTATAAAGCCATAGCTGTAAAGATTGCTATATGTAGCTTCACAAAATTTTTCTTTTTTTAGAAGTTCTTTCCATTAGTTCAGATACTATAGTTCACTCATGCCATTCAGGGACTACACTGTTCTATTAACCAAGTGACTGTAGAAAAGAATTGTTATTTCTATAAATAGAATGTATATAGTCAATATCTACATTCCTGAATAATTCATAGTCTGCATTTCTTCCTTAGCTATTAAAAAAACAAAACAAAAATACCTTTAAAATTAAAAATACAGGCAAACCTATAATATATAAATATTAATACTTACATAAGCATTAATTCAAAAATAAAGTGAGCTGAAAATGAAATATTACAGAAATATGTATAAGAATGTGACAAACAAAGTGCTTGGATATGAATTATATGTTAAATGTTAGCCATGATATTGTAAATACCTACTTTTTCAAACATTAATTTCTCATCAAATATCAGGGGAAATATTGCACGAACACATGAAGTTTTCTTATGCTGTCCAAAAATACATGCACTGACATAGACATCTTCTCTGGGTTTCAGTGCAACACCTGGGCATGTTACCTGAAAGAGCAATTATTCATAATATAATGACTAATAAATGTTAACTATGTAACATTTAAACCCCACACTCCACTTCATGAATTGCACAGTAAACTTGACGGGCATGGTTAGAAAAATAATAGTGATGATACTGCAAATATCCCAGGTACCTGACACTGTGATAAACCCATGTAATTACAATCCAAGTTACAGGAAATATAACTGAACTTTTAAATAAATTGCAATCAAATGGTTTTAAGCATTTTAAGTCTATGCATCATCCTTTGAGCATTCCTTGGTCAAGAATAGCTTTTTTAAGATCAAAGGCAAGAGTTGGGAGAATCTGAAATTTTCTTCCACTGTTTGCAGAATACTGCTATTTCTGATGTGTTCATTTATTCTTTTTTGCTAAAAACATGTTTGGTTTATTACTTTTTGAAATGAAAGTATGTATCTTAATAGAAGGTGAGTAGATGAATAAATGTTTGCTGATATGGGTAACATAAGCAACTATAATAATAATTTCAAGAGTAAATGTGGGAAATAAGTATCTGGACATCTTGTACAAGCTACTAGCTGTATGTTAAAACTCTAAACCCACTTCCAACAAAGCACAGTCCCTCTTCTATTCATATTGGTTAAATGACAACTTAAGTGTTACACTATGATACTAGCTCTGTGATAGCAGAATGTCATTATGGAGAACCCAAGTATGCAACGAAAAGAGCTCCTATCACAATGCAGAACACGGCTCTCAGCATTTTGATGAAAGCTGTGGATCTTGTGGATGTCTAAATCCACTCACATTTGGAGCCTGGTCCTTTGTATTCTATTAAATTTGGTGTGACCCTCAAGATCAGGGGTCTTCAAACTTGACAACTTTAAGACTTGTGGACTTCAACTCCCAGAATTCCTCCTCCAGTCATGTTAGCTC
>JANHJO010003015.1:60011-73377 GCA_032468235.1 Pseudoxyrhopus heterurus
GAGCTGTAGCAGAGAGAGAGAAGGCAGGGGATTGGGCTTCCATGTTTAGTCACCTAAGCTTTTTAGATTTTTCATCTGAAAAGTGTACTGGAATGCTTTTTTTCAGCATTCCAGCCAGGCAGCACTGTTCAGTGGGAAGGACAGTGCCTTGAGCAGGGATCTTCAAAGTTGACAGCTTTAAGACTTGTGGATTTCAACTCCCAGAATTCCTCCTCCAATCACGTTAGCTCAGGAATTCTGGGAGTTGAAGTCCACAAGTCTTAAACTTGCCAAGTTTGAAGACCCTTGAGCTGGAGCAATAGGCAGAAAGTAGCACAACTAATCCATTTGTTTAGTGACTGAAGTTACAACACTGAAAAAAGTGACTTATAACCATCTGATCATTTAAATCATATCCTCACTTTTTGCAACCTGACAACAAAGTTAATGGCGAAGCCAAATTTGCTTAACTGTGGCAAGAAATGTCATAAAATGGGGCAAAACTCACTTAACAACTGTCTTGCTTAGCAAGAGAAATTTTGGGCTCAGTTTTGGTCATTAGTCGAGGACTACCTGTATGAATTTGTCTCCCAATGTAACAGGAATTGCAGTGGCAACACATGGAAAAGACCAAATGGCATCTTTTTCTCTTTCTAAGCCAGGGGCTATTTTACTTTCTTTTATGGGCTTTGGCAGTTTGGGAGCAGTTGGTTATGATACTGGCTTAGAAACCAGCAGACTTTGAATTCTAGGCACAAGAGCTGCTTCGGTGGGAAAAGGGGCAATAATTAATACCCCCCCGTCTTCTATATACCTCAGCGTGGCTAATTTATCTAATCCTCCTATATTTTCCCTACAACAACCCTGTGAGGTGGGTGGGCTAAGAGAACAACTGGCCAATAGCGCGATGCACCCGTAATAAAGAGAACGAAGGCGATCCTGCGCCGCTCCTCTCTCCTCCGCTGCCCCGGGCAGAAACTGCACGGACTGAGGCAGGTGCCGATTCCGGCGAGGCTTCGCTTACGGCTGGAATGAGACGAAAGGCCTCCGCTTCGCTCTGCCCAACCGCCCGGGGCTTCCGTGGGCCTCGGGGAGACGCCGCGAGCGAGCCGGTGCGCGCCCCCGAAGGCCCCTCGGCAGCCCAGGACGATAGAGCTCGGCGTCCCCACGGCGTCCGGAGGCCCTGCCCACCCGGATTTCCGCTCCCCTCCGCAGGGACAGAGTCCGGCCATGAACGGCAGCGAGGCGGTGCGGCTGCTGGACGCCGTCGACTTCGCGGCCCGCAAGCACTCGGTACAGCGGCGCAAGGACCCGGAGCGGACGCCCTACATCAACCACCCCATCGGTAAGGCGGGGGCGCAAGGCGCGCGCAAGGCGGGCGGCACGGGCGGGGATAACTCTGCCCCTCCGTTCTCCCCCGCAGGCGTGGCGCAGATCCTGGCGCAGGAGGCCGGCGTGGCCGACGTGACGGTGCTGCAGGTGAGACGGGCGGGAGGCGGCGGCGGCGGCGAGGTTCCCGGCGGGCGCTGAGCCTCCCTTACCCCGCAGGCCGCGCTGCTGCACGACACGGTGGAGGACACGGACACCTCCTTCGGGGAGATCGAGCAGCGGTTCGGGCCGGAGGTGCGGCGCCTGGTGGAGGAGGTGACCGACAACAAGGCGCTTCCCCGGGCCGAGCGGAAGCGCCTGCAGGTGGAGCGCGCGGCGGGGCTGAGCGCGGGGGCACGGCTGGTGGCGCTGGCCGACAAGCTGTACAACTTGCGCGACCTGGACCGGCGCAAGCCCGTGGGCTGGTCCGAGCAGCGCGTGCGCGAGTACTTCGCCTGGACCGCGCGCGTGGCCGACGCCCTCCGCGGGAGCTGTCCGGCGCTGGAGGAGGCCCTGTGGCGCCTGCTGGCTGCCAGGGGCATCGCGCGCTAGCCCGGAAGCGTCTCGGCGGAACGGATCGCCCACTTCCGGGTGGGGCTCGGACGCCACCGCCATGGCCTCCCGCGACCCGCCCGACCTGCCGGACTTCGGCCTGCTGAAGCGTCTGGCCCGGGACCAGCTGGTCTACCTTCTCGAGCAGGTGGGCCCGGGCGGGGTTGGGGCGGGGGCGGGTCGCGAGGAGCAGCCCTGACCCGATTCTCGGTTCCGCAGCTGCCCGGCAAGAAGGACCTCTTCCTGGAGGCCGACCTGATGAGCCCGCTGGACCGCATCGCCAACGTCTCCATCCTGAAGGTGGGTCCGCAGGAGGTCTGGGACCTTTAGGCTCCTGCAGCCCATTTACAGCCAGCTTTCCTCCCCCGGCCATTCTCCATGGCCAGTGGGTCCCTGGCCCTTCGTCCCTGCCCAGACACCCTTTGGCTGCACGGGACAAATAGGCCCCAGCCGATCAGGTGGCAGGCAGAAGCAATGATGCTATGGGGGCAGCATATGATGGGCGATCGCAGGGGCTGGGGGGGGGCAGCGTGTGATACCAAAAAATTTTTTTTTAGTGCAAAAGCATCGTGATCTGTCATAAGGACATAAGAAGGGGGAGGAGTGGCAGCCGGATGACACAGGCGAGTGTGTGTTAGGAGGGACCAGGGAGGAAGGGAGGGGTGCCTCCAGGGAGCTTCGCAGAGACAGCTTGGCTCACCACTCAGTTAACTCCGACGAAAGGAGGGAGCAGGAGCAAGCCAGTGCGACTTCTGGCGCTGCCTGGGGGCGGGCAGGCAAAACAGTGATTTGCTTTTTATCATTTGTCAGGCTAGTGATTAATGAGAAACATTTTGCAAAAAAGTGATTTATGGTAATTCGTTGGGATACTTGGTACCTAAATGCTTTCTTTTGTAAAAGGGAAGGAATGTTTCTTTCACTCATTGAACTTGAAATTACAAAAACTGAGACATCGGCTTGGGGGGAGCCGCCATTGCCTCTTTAGCGTGACACCTAACAGGCAGTTTGGCGGCTACCCCTACCATGCACCATCTCCATTCACCTGCCGTGCCCCCACCCTGTAACGCCAGAAGCCAGCCTTGCTCCTCCTCCCTCCTTTCATTGGAGCTGACTGAGTTGCGAGCCAAGCTGTCTTTGTGAAGCTCCCTAGAGGCACCCTTCCTTCCTCCTAACACACACTCGCCTGTGTCCTCCCCCAATGGCTCTAGCAGCTTCTACTTCTGCTGCCACAAAAAAAAATATTGCATCACATGCTGCCCCCCTCATAGCCCCTGCAATCACCCATCACCAATTGTACATTGTCCCCACAGCACCATTGCATCTGCCTGCCACCTGATTGGCTGGGGGCTATTTGTCTGTGCAGTCAAAGGCCGGTGTGAAAGGGTGTCTGGGCAAATGGGCAGGAACAAAGAGTCAGGGCAGAGGGCCAGGGACCCATTGGCCGTGAAAAATGGCCGTGGGAGGGCCAGCAGAGGAGGAAAGCTGGCTGTAAATGGGCTGAGGTGGGTGGCTGGGGGCAAAGGAGGTGTGGCCAAGGGTCTGTGCCTAAACATCCCATTCTGATCCATGGGGGGCGTCTCCTTTGTTCCCTCCCACATCCAACTGCGTACGTCTCTCCACGCAGCAACACGATGTGCACAAACTCTACAAGCTGGAGAAGAAACCGGCACACAGCTCCAGTGACCAGTGAGTGGGCTGGGGGGAGCCAGGGGCACTCCACCCGAGACCCCCTGACCACAGCCTGCCCTTCCCTCCAGGTTATGCTTCCTGCTCCGTCCACGACTCACGAGTGTCCGGCTGGTGGCAGGTGAGTGGCGGAGCACCTGGGGGGGTGAGGGGTCCCATGAAGGTGTGGCTGACTCGGTGCTCCTTGCAGAATTGATCAACGCTGACAAAGCGGCGGGTCGGGCACGCAAGTACAAGATCATCTTCAGCCCGCAGAAGGTGAGGCTCGCTGGTGGGGCGGGGGCAGACAGCCGGGAAGATTGGGTAAGCCTGGTCTACTAGTGAAAGGCTTCCTGGCCAGGGGATGGGGTCACCATGGGATTGAGCTTTGTCGAGGTATTGGTCAGCATGTCAGCTCACATTTAAGTACACCAGACTCCCGCTGCCTCCTAGCATAATCCCCCTTTCCCATTCCAGGGCAGATTACCTAAGGGGTGGGGGCAGAAGTGGGTTTCAGTTTCCTGTCCTCAAAACTTCTGGCCCATCAAGTGGGTACTTCGAATTAGAGCATCAACTTTTTGGGAGAAACTTATAAGGGATGGGGAATAACATAGAAGCATTGCACTATCCAACTTGGAAAAAAGTTTTCTCCTCCACCTTTATTCCTTGTGATGGAAAGAGATGTTTCAACCTGTGCTGATTTATCCTGCCACCCCCCTCCCCCCACACACCCCAGTTCAGTTTGTCAGTTCAGTTTGGGATTCCAGTGACATTGGTAGAGTGGCTTCTTTGAGGTTGCATGCATCAGTGGTGGGATTCAATTTTTTTTACTACCAGTTCTGTAGGCGTGGCTTGGTGGGCATGGCTATGTGATCGGCCAATCAGTGGTGGTATTTGCTGGTTCCCGATCCAATCAAAATTATCGCTACCGGTTCTCCCGAACCTGTCAGAACTGGCTGAATACCACCTCTGGCATGCATGTGTGTGAGTTTCAGAGGCTGTTGTGATGCCCAGGAAAGGTGGGATAGCTTTCCCTTTCTACGTTTCCTTAAAACGGGTGGGGAACTATGACCCTTTTATGATTTGTGAACTTCAACTCACATGCTGGCTCAGGAATTTGGGAGTTTAAGTCCACAAGTCAAAAAGGGGCCAGAGTTCCCCACCTCTGCCTTAAAACCTGCACTATTAAAGCCCCAAATTCAAAAAACATGAGATTCCAGGAACAATCTTCAGGTGAAGGCCTTGTGCAGTATTGGTCAGAAATGCTCTGTCTTGAAGGTGGCACCACACACCACCCTTGCAGTTATCTTTGCCTGGATTATTGAGCCTCAACTGGTAAAGTAGGTTTGTGCCATAGAAGGCCCTTGGCCAGGAAAGATTACAAAGCCCTTAAGGTCCTTAAGGCTTCCAAGAATGGCACTTTCATGATTACCTGAAGTTGGCTGTCTTCTCCTGCAGTTCTACACATGTGAGCTGGTGTTGGAGGAGGAAGGCATCTATGGTGGTAAGTCTTGAGAACTGGGTGCAGTGCAGCACTGATGGATGCCTATGTTCAGCCCAAAAGTACAGGGAAAAGGGGATTGGAAATAGATGGGAGGTGATGATTCTGCTGGTTTCCCTTCCTCTAGACTCAAACCTCTGGCTATTCACTCAGATTGTGAAAGGCAGATAAGAGAATAGGCATCCAAACAATATCTCTGACCCTCTAGATGTGACCTGGGATGAGTGGTCTTTCTCCCTCCTCCCTTTGGATAATGACATCATCAGCATGGAGTTGCCCGAGTTCTTCCGAGATTATTTTCTGGTTAGTATTATATTCGGTAAGGTCATTTACGCTGGCTGTGATGCGTGTCTTGGTGGCTGCCTGCTGTGTCACCAGTATCACCAGTCTTGGAGGTTGGAGGTTGGAGGTTACAAGGTCCTGCCTTGTAAATCCTTGAGAGAGGCAGTTTGGTGTAGTGATTAAAGCACCAGGCTAGAAACTGGCAGGCTTGAGTTCTAATTCCACCTTACGTGCAAAGCCAGCGGGGGAACTCTGGACCAGTTGCTCTCTTAGTCCAGGAAGAAGGAAGCAAGGGCAAATCACTTTCAGAATCCTAGAGAAAATTACAAAGACTTGTCCCAGGAGTTGCAGGCAGTCAACACTGATGCAAAGGCATATGTACTGCATCCACGTAGATGCACATAAATAGCAATAGCACTTAGACTTATATACTGCTTCACAGTGCTTTTACAGCCCTCTCTAAGAGGTTTACAGAGTCAGCCTCTTGCCCCCAACAATCTGGGTCCTCATTTTACCAACCTCGGAAGATGGAAGGCTGAGTCAACCTTGAGCTGGTGAGATTTGATCTGCCAAATTGCCAGCAGTCAGCAGAAGTAGCCTGCAATAATGCATTCTAACCACTGTGCCACCGTTAGGACATACAACCTTTGTATGTATGTATAACCTTTAGGACTTGAAGGTGATCTTTTTTAAAAATCACATTTTTACATTTATCACAGCAGCAGCACATATTCTAAAGAAAAAGTATTACATATTCACATAAAAATATTATAAACATTACATATTTGTATAAAGAAACATTTGTAATAAAAGCCACATTTAATTATTACCTACCAACTAGTAACTTGACATTACAGTATTTGCATATATCAGCAATACAGTGGTTGGCTCATATTGCAGGTCATGATGCTTAACTGATAAATTCTTAATTTGATTTCTGTTTTGAGTGCTAATTGAGTGTGTAAATTCCGTTTGCATTTGTGTTGGTGAGGAAGAGATTTCTGGGTTTCCGAGAGTCAACTATTCCCTCCTGGTTCCAAGGTTCCAACATTCCGTTTGCTCTTGCAGGAAGCGGACCAGCGATGGATCAACACAGTGGCCCAGGCTTTACAGCTGATGAACTCTCTCTTCGGCCCATTCACTGAGACTTATGGAATTGGGCGGTGTGCCAAGGTGCGGCCAGGTCAGCCCAAGCGGGTAGACTTGCTTAGAGAGCACGTGCCCCAGAGAAGGAAATGGCTCTATGGAGGCTGTTGTTGGCTGAGCCATAGCAGGGAGAAGCGGTGACCCCAAAACACATTTCAATTAATGCAGCCCCGTTTATGTAAAAGGCTCTCTTCCTTCCAAGCTACCCAAAACCTTTCTGAAAGCTATGCTCTGTGTTGGTAAGATGTTGGCTCTCTTTTGTCATGATGAAGCAGGCATCTATCATTGGGAAAGGATCTTGCAAGGGAGATCCTTTCAAGGACCTGAGGGGTCCTGTAAAGTGCAATGGGTTCATTTCTCCTAGATGGTCCATGAGCTTTGGCGTAACATAGCGGAAGAGAGCGAGGTTGACAATATGGATCGGAAGCCAGAGATTGGCCACGTCTTCCTTATAGACAGAGGTGGGTCTGGGGGAAAAGGGAAGAGAGAGGTGGTATCCTGCCTAGAAACCTTAATTGGTTCCAGTGGGAGCTCCTGCTTAGCCTTCTTTGGGCGCAGGTGCTGTGTGGCAGCTTTCCCCAAGGTTTTTTTTTTTTGGGGGGGGAGGGGAATTTTGGAAGTAAGAGAGAAAGTGATTCCCACAGATTTTAGTTCTTGGCTTCACATGTCCTGGAAGCTGCCAGAGACCCAAGCAATTGCCAAAAGTAAGAGGACTCCAGTGCCACAGGAATTTCAGAGAGAAGCAGCTCTTGTGCCTTAGTTTGAGCAAACAGTTTATTGATGATTTTGAAATTGGTAGATAGAAGTGGCAAAAAGGTCTGCTCGACCCTGGGAACTCCCTGTTATCAGCACCAAGCGGAGCTGTTCTCCAGCTTCAGATGACTGTTCTTCTACTCTGCCCACAGACGCTGATTTTGGCTTCTGAGCCGGGCCTGGGACTCTTGTTACAAGAGAGGCCTCGTGTTTATCTCTTTTTAGATGTGGATTACGTTACAGCCCTTTGCTCTCAGGTGGTCTACGAAGGCCTGGTGGATGATACCTTCCGCATAAAATGTGGTGAGTTCCTCCCCAGCTTTGAGCCTCTGGCATTGGCATCTGACCTTCCAGTTTCTGAAGGCCGGATTGGAGGTGTCCAGAGGTTGCCATCATCCAGAATAATTACTGGGCAACTAATGAGAGGACCCTGGTAAGCTGAGTGCCATGGGGCAAGTGACTTGAGCAACCCACTTTCTGCAGGAAGTGTGGATTTTGGTCCAGATGTTACCTCTTCTGAACGAAGCATTAAAGTCCTGCTGAATTCCCAGGACAAGGTAAACTTTCTCTGCTCTGGGACAGAAGCAGATCAGGAGTTTCTGAGAGCAGAAGCCTGATGGTTGGGAGAGTGGCAAGGGGCTTCTCTGGGTTACTGTGGTCTGGCCTGCATCTCTCTACAGGTGTTCAGCGAAATCCGCAATGAGCACTTCTCCAACGTGTTCGGTCTCCTGAGTCAGAAGGCGCGGAACCTGCAGGCCCAGTATGATGTGAGTAGGCTAGAATGGGGCAATGGCCACAAGGGGTGGATTTGTGGCTGGCCCAGCCTGTAGGAAATGTCTCTCTTCCAGCGACGACGGGGAATGGATATTAAACAGATGAAGAACTTTGTCTCCCAAGAACTGAAGGGCCTGAAACAAGAACATCGCTTGCTGAGTCTCCGTAAGTCGTCTCAGTTGGGGTGTCCCAGGCAGAGGATTCATAGCAACAAAACCTCACTGGACTCTTTGCATGGCCCACTGCCCCGTCCCAGCCAGATGTGGTCAGTGGAGCCTTTGGAACCATTCTGTAAAATCAGTCTCTGGCCTGGCCCCAGCAAGAGGGCTTCAAGCTGTCTTTAAGTTGTTAAGACTCAGTGCCTGGGGATTCACTGATAACTTTAGGTGTGTTCCAGAAAATATTTTCCGCTCCTAGTTTGACCATCTTCCTCATATGTGTAGATATTGGGGCCTGTGAGTCCATCATGAAGAAAAAAACCAGACAAGATTTCCAGGAACTGTTGAAGACGGAACATGGTAAGAAGGGATGTACAAGTGAACTGGCTGAATTCGATTATGGGATTGGAGTTTGTTACTGAATGTGGGAAGGTATCGGATAATGGAAATTCTGAGAATCATTAGAACTAGTGGGAAGGTTAGCAAGTGGGCAGGAAACAAGAAGAGGTTTTTTTAACAAACAAGTTAGTCTTTTAAGGTATTTATGGATAAATGTATAAAAGTCTCTTGGCAACAGCAGAGGTTTGCTGGTTGTAGACGTGAACATTCATGTCCTTTTGCATGCAATAAGTTCTATGTTGTTGACTGAAAAATGGATTCATCTATAGTGATGTAACAAGCATGGAAATGAAAATGTACTAGAGATCAAGGTAGTTGTGTGTTTGACAGGGAAAATAGAATTAGTTGCAAGACACATATATGGTAAAAGACAAGCTCAAAGAGGTGAACCTTTGCACTTTGGAGGAATGTTTGCAAATGAGGGGGAAAGGATGCAGAAAACTTAAGACCTGCAAATGCTGCAGAAGGGAAGTGGATCAGATGTGGTCCATTGTATGGAATAAGCAGTTAGAAGGGCAGAAAAGGACATTGATTCCAACTTCCTTGTTGCTGGGAGTGTCAGGAGAAACATCAAAGGAACTTGAGTGGGTGGGTGGCAAAGAGGTGGTCTGGTCTTGCAGAAGAGATGGTTTCAGATGCAGGTGCAAAAGAAGTGCATGAAGGAAGAGGGGAGAAGACAGGCAGGGTATGAAGTGGGGTAAGCATGGTTGCAAGGAGAGGAGTGCATGAAGAGCTGTATTGAACAGTTTTGGTACTGAGGATTTAATTAAAATGCCTTTAAATTTCCTTGGCTCACCGCACTTCTCATAACCCTACCCCAAAGTAAGGTTGGAATCAGTTGCATTGATCTTGGGAGTCTCCATATGGAAGTGGGGGAAAAGTCCCCCTCCTGCCAGCCTCGGGCACTGGCCTGATTCTGGAAGATTCTCAGCTTGAGGATTGGGTTTGTGGGTGTTGGATGCTTCCTTTCTGGTAGCACGAGGGGCCTCATGAAGAGGGGAGGTGCTAGGAGGCAGAGGCCATGCAGGGGTCTTTGGCAAGCAAGAAAGGTGAGAGAGAGGCTGGGCCTGGCTTTGCTCTCATTACTCTGTTTGCTTGGCAGCCCTTCTGGAAGGGTTTGATATCCGGGAGAGCATCAGCTTCATCGAAGAGCACATTGACCGGCAGGTGAGAGGAGGGAGGGTCACAGGGGAATGAGGAAGTGGCCCAAGCCGAGGCCTGGAGAAGGCTGTCCATTGACCGGTTTCTCCTGCCCTCTTCTGGAAACAGGTCACCCCGATTGAGAGTCTGAGAATATTGTGCCTGTTGTCGATCACAGAGAATGGTGGGTATCTGGCTCAGGAGGGATGGTTGGGTCAGGCAGGCCCTGCTGCGTGTCTCACCTTCTGCCTGCTTCCCCAGGACTTTCTCCCAAGGACTACCGCTCCCTGAAAACCCAGTACCTGCAGGTGAGGCTGGAAGTGTGGCCCTCCCCTGGGTGGCAGAGAGGCCCCGAGTCAGTTTTCTGGAGGTGCAGATCTGCCCCCCCCCCCACCAAGGCTTTCGCTTACTTTCACTGTGTCCTGCACCTGTCCCTTGTTCTGCTGTGATGCCTGTCCCTGCCCGTTGGCAGAGTTATGGACCAGAGCACCTGCTGACCTTCCACAACCTGAAGCACTTGGGGCTCCTGACAGAGCAAGTGTCCGGTGAGACTCTGACGGCCATGGAGAACAAAGTCAGCAAGCTGGTGACGGATAAAGCAGCAGGTAAGGGACCTTGGGATTCCATTGCGCCCTGGCTCCTTCTGGTAAGGGACAAAGAGATGGGCATCTTCAGTCCTCAAGAACCCTTTCCACTTCCTCCCCCTCTTCCTCCTCCCCCCAGAGAAGCTCTCGGATGCCTTCAGTTCACTGGCCAGGAAGAACAATTTCCGAGCTATAAGCAAGAAGCTGGGTCTGGTGAGTTCATGGTTCAGTTAAGGCAGGGAGGGAAGAGGCCTCCAGTTGTGACCACCTGTTCCCTTGCAGATCCCACGTGGGAATGGAGAATACGACCTGAAAGTGCCCCGGGACATGGCCTACGTGTTCAGTGGCGCCTATGTGCCCCTCAGTTGCAAGATAATGGAGCAGGTGCTAAGAGCCTTTGGACTGCTGGGACTAATGGGGGTGTTTGGGGTGGGCTCCTTTTCCCCCCCTCGGCAGCTCTGGCTTGACTCTACTCTATCTCAGGTGCTGGAGCGGAGGGGCTGGCTGGGCCTGGAAGAGGTGGCGAGGCTGCTCGGGGGCCATGAATTTGTCACAGGCAAGTGGCTGGCTGGGTCTGCTGTTCCTCCAGCTTCAAGATGTCCATGTGGACGGGGGTCCTGCTCCCACAGCCGGGTCTCCATTCAGCAACTTCACCCTTCTGGACAGAAAGGGGCTTGCTGGAGGGGCATCCCTTCAGTGGTCATGATGCAGATTTTATTATCAGTAAAAGTACTGGCATGTGTTCCCCAAGAGTTGTGGTGGTGACTCAACCTTGCTAAAACTGTCTAAAAGGCAGTATCAGCAAGAGAATTGGGGAAGTTAGGAGAGCTGCCAGGGTCCTTGTGACCCTCCCGCTTCCCATTCTGCCTCTGGGAGATGCTGATAGGAAGGAATCATTGTAGGACCCTGTTCTGAGTGGATCCAAACCTGAGGAGGACGTGGAAGAGAGACCACGTATTGCTCAATCAGATGCCTCCGTAGGCGTCTTCCAACTGATCTGGAGACATGGATTTAGGTACATTCTCCTTGCAGCTGCAGAAGAGCCTCGACCACCAGCCTCCCAGCAAATCATCCTGGCAGTCTTCTTAGGAGGCTGCACCTTCTCTGAAGTTGCTGCTCTCCGCTTCCTTGGCAGAGAAAGAGGTACGAGATGCACCCAAAGTGGGGCAATGGGTGGTGGACCTGCATGGTGTAACATTCTGAGCCCCTGCACATAAACTGGGTGGTGACGTAGGTTAGTTTGAAGCGAGGGCCCTGCTTCTAGCCATTTTGAAAGTAAACTTGAGCAAATCAAGAGAAAAAGTACGTTTTTTGTAACCGATTTCCCCTTAGTGTTCAGTTACAAACATAAGCCAGTTGCTGGTAGCTTCCCATTGGGCTTCTTTTGGAATTTGGAGTCTTTGTGATTTTTGTCTTGCTCTTCTTTCAGGAAGTCAAGCAGGGGTAGATAGCTCCCCCTCCTTCAGTTCTTCTCACGGTCCCATGGGATAGATAGGTTAGGCTGACAAGGGGCTTGAGCCGGGGTCTCAGCATCACTGCCATCCCACCCTCCACGGCAGGGAAG
The DNA here is from genome assembly GCA_032468235.1 of Pseudoxyrhopus heterurus. Taxonomy (NCBI): domain Eukaryota; kingdom Metazoa; phylum Chordata; class Lepidosauria; order Squamata; genus Pseudoxyrhopus; species Pseudoxyrhopus heterurus. The sequence goes on from JANHJO010003015.1 coordinate 71,877, forward strand.
CCTTTTGTTCTCTGCAGGGTCACCTTTGGTTCTTGCCTCTCCACCAGGGCTCAGATTCATAATCCTGACCACGGCCATCACCAACAGCGCTCGCCTGCTGGAATCCACCATGGAGATGAGGATGTGACTGCATCCGAGGCAAACTGGAGGCGAAGGGATGCTTGAAAATACCCTGGTTGTTCTGCCCAGCCAGGGAGAGGCTGTGTTCCCACCAGGTGGAGAATCGCCGTCATTTACCCTCCCAGGGATAAGAAGAACATAGAGCACCTTTCCCCTTCTGATTTTCCATTGGGTGGGAGCTGCTGGGATCTCTCTGTTGGAGTTTATTAGTCCAAAGGTGCTTTGGAAGCAGGAGCTTTCCTTGGGAGAGGAAATGTCTAGCAAGGCAGAGAAGTGTGCAGCAGTGAAAGAAAATTGGAATGTCTTTAGTGAAAGGAAGAAAACCCAGAGTTTCAGACAGCTCTTTCCTCTTCACCCAGGAAAAATGAAGAAAAATCCTTCAAAGACTGAAAAAAAACCCACATGGCCCAGTGCTCCCCTCCCCTCCCCCATTTTCAGCCTTCAGCTATCTGGAAATTTTTCTCCTGCAACAAATGGGTCCATGTATAATGTACATAAGCATCTTGCCAGAAACCACAGGAATAAGACAAAATAAAAAATTAATGGATGTAATTGCTACCGGTTGCCTTTCATGCAGTTTCCTGTTTAATCGATGCCTTTGTACCTGCTCGCTCTCATTCTCTCCCTTCCCCAAATCCCAAATCAGAAACCTCCCAGTGCTTTCCTATCTAGCAGAAGCTGAGCCAAACCAAACTGGATGGAAATTGGGGGTGGGGGCCTGGGAACGAAAGGACAGAAAAGATTACGAAGAGATCCCACAGCCTCCAAGGTAATTTCAGCCTCCAAGGTGGAAATGGCGAGGGGGGAGTCACCCGGCGGAAGGGCCAGAGGCCCCCTCATCTTCAGGGACAGGACGCTGCTTTGCATACCGATGTCTTGGCAGATCTCCGGCAGTTCCCTACCTGGTTAAAAGCGCCCCCCCCCCTTTATCATAGCCTCCAGATGGCCTGCCTCGAACCGAAGGCGGCGTGGTGGAGCAAAGGAAGGTCACTGGCCGCTTTCGCTGCCGTTTCCCCCCTTCAGTCCTGGGACTGATTCGGGACGGAGCCTGCAGCTTTCTTGCAAGAGCTTTCAGGCGTTTTTCTGCGGGCCCTGCTCCTTCCCGGGGCGGTGACTGGCGCAGCGTCGCCCAAGGCTGCCCTAGAGGGCGGCCGCTCCGGGTTTCTAGCCTCGCGCCACGAACGGGCTGCGGGGCAGCGTTGCCCCAACCCGGCGAAGCCCGGCCGCTCCGGCCCTGAGGAGCTGCAGCAGGGCGAGCCCCGGGGCTTCCGTGGGGCGGAACAGCGCGGGCCGCTCCCGTGCCAGGCCTGCAGGGACGCGACCTCGGCCTTTGGGGACCGTGAGGAGCCCGCGGGCGCCCCCCGCCTCGTAACGCTGGCCT
>JANHJO010003015.1:93747-106421 GCA_032468235.1 Pseudoxyrhopus heterurus
CCTGATGTGCTTAGCTCACAACATTGTCATACAAAAGGTAGAGGAGGGAACTAGAGGGACTTAATCCTTACTAATAGGGATGTAATGGTTGAGGAAGTGTGGGGGAGAGTAACCATTTGGGGGAGAGTAACCATCTCATACTTGAATTCACCATTGTGCAACTATAATACAACCAGAGGTGCTATTCAGCCAGTTCCGACAGGTTCCGGAGAACTGGTAGCGATAATTCGGAGAACCGGGAAATACCATCTCTGATTGGCTGACCGCGGAAAATACCACATCTGATTGGCCGACCACATAGCCACGCCCACCAAGCCATGCCCACAGAGCCGGTAGTAAAAAAAATTGAATCCCACCACTGAATACAACCACAGGTAACTGAACCAAGTCAGACTATTATTGTAGAGTTTAAGAGAGCTGACTTCAACAGGCTAAGAGAAATACTAGGAAAAATTCCATGTAAATCCTAAAAGGAAAAATAGTCCCAGATGTTTGGAATACCCTGAAAAATATAATGAAGACGCAAGCAAAAACAATATACCACAAAGAAAGAAAACAAGACACCTCGCGAGATCAGCATGGTTGCATAAAGAGCTCTCTGACAAATTAAGGGACAAAAAGATCAAATATAAAAAATATGGAAAGGGGCACATAACTAAAACCACAAGCAAACAGCCCAAATCTGCAAGGATCAGGAAAGATAAGGCCCATACTGAGTTAAGACTGGCAACTACTGCCAAAATAATTTTTGAAATTTCAGTAGGTAAGTAACCAAGAGTCAAAAAGCCCTGCTCTGTGGTGGCTTATAATATACATCCCTTATTTTATGCTGGCCTTTCACAAACAATAGAGCTGTAGTTCAGTCTTGAGTGTTGCCACATACTAGCTTGATTGTCCGAATGCCTTACTTCAACCTTTTCCTAGAATTACTTATATTTTTCTTGCCCATCCCTCCAACTTTTGGGATGTCAGCCAGAACTGCACAATTCCTAAGATGAAGGAATAAAGGAGAACACTGGGTCTATGCAGTGATTCAAGTTTTCAAGGAAATTTGGACCATGTGTTGTCTACGTGGGTTGGACTTTTTGCTATCTTTAAACCAAAATGTTTTTAAGTCTTGAGAAAACTTTATGCAGCTGCCAATGGATATGTGTTAATCTCTGGGAATTAACACTTGGGATCTGGATTACTGCACAGCTATAGTAAACATCAGAAGCCTATTTGGTTTTTGTTAAAGCTGGCTGTGCTCCGAATTCACTGGGGTGCCTGTTTTAACAATAAGTTGAGACTTCTCCACTTGGAACTTCACAAACATCTGAATCTTTTTTTTCCTGAGGTGGAGCCTCGTGTGTGGTTTGTGTTGTTTTTTATCCTTATATGGAAGGTGAGACCGGACTATATGCATCCACTGCATGTTTTACAAATCTTGGGAACTGAAGCTGGAGAGATCCTGTTTCTTATCCCAGATACCTGATTTTCCTGATTCTAACCCATTCACTGGCTCTGTTGGTTGAGAGACAGCCAGAGCAGGCCAACCTGAGTGTAATTCTGTTTGATGGATCCCTGGTCCCTCCCCACCTCCCACAGCAATTATTGTAAAGACAAGACACAAGGGTGCACGTTCACATCCTGTTCATTGAGTTAATGCAGCACAAATTGAGCAACACAGAAAACAGTAGCTTGCTTTCTCCTCTTCCTCCTAACGTAATCAACACCCCTGAAAACCAAGAGAGATTCCAAGGTCTAATTTAGGTTTCTCAGCATTTGCCAAATGCATTATGTACAAATCTTGCATCACATGCTGAAAACTGCCTATTGGTAGGTAGATCTCTTAAGGTCCTGTGATCTAAGACCCTGTCCTAGGAGTGACAGCCCACTCATCAATCTGTTTGTAAACAAACTACATCCAAAGAAGAGCCTGTCGCAGAGACAACCCTGCAGAAATGAAGCGAAGAGCAGAAAAACTCTACTGCCTTTGCCCACTTCTAGGTTGCCCTCATGGCAATTGGAAACCTCGAGGCAAGTGCCTGACAGGGAGGAGCACCTTCCTAAGAGCAAAACGGCAGTATGACCAGTCCTGCAGGGCTCAATCCCACCAGATTTGCAAGAGGCACTCCAGAGTCACAGGGCTTTCTTCACAAGTAAGCTAGCCCAGAGTTGGCTGCATCATGGTTTATTTCAATGCGTTTTCTGGGTTTGCATAACACATTGAACCATAAATGAAGCATGTGAGCTGTGCACACATGTGCCGTGCAAAAATGCACTGGTGTGCCCCGAGAGTCCAGGTGGCAAATCCCAAAAGTTTGCTTGGGAGCCTGTTGGCCAAGGAGAAAGTGCAGTTGGGGCAGGAGCTGCTCCTTAGTTGCACGTTCTGCACTTCTGTAGCTGGGCTGGCACTGCTGGCTTCACCCTTCAGAAAGGAAGAGAGACTGAGCCAGCTGGCTCTTACTAACCACAACACAGCAGCAGGCTTTCCTCTTGGATTCAAGGGAGGAAAGAGCAGAAATGTCCAGGGAGTTTCCTGTCTTCATCCATAATGAAAAGGCAGGCCTTCAGCAGACTCAGCCTTGTGCTAGCTAAAAGTTGTCTTGGACCAAGCTGCAGCAGAGATTTGGGGGAAAAGCTTTGCTTGCAGCACAGCAATATGCTTTTTCCTTCCCTCTGTAGCTCAGAGTATGAATATAGTCAGCATTTCTCTTGAGAATTCACACTGGGGAAACACTGCATCCTCTAAGAAAAAATATGGGGAGATGCTTCCCAACCCTGAGCGAATTGCCACCCAACCCCTGCTTGCAAGCCTCCCCCCCCCCCGCTTTCTAGAGGAAGTGAGCACCCAGAGGTGAGGGCTTTACGTCGAGCTGCAGCAGCTTCACTTGGCCCATCCTCTGTTCTACAGTGTTTGCTACACACAGCACCTGTTCTTCATGTTCGGGATCAGTCAAACCAAATGCAGAGATGGTTTCCGAAGCCAGGGAAGTGGGATCTTCACTGCTGCTCAAACAACATCCGCCATCTCTCCTTGTCACATAGTGCGCTGCCCTCCATGCCAAGCTAAAACCAAATTCTGGAAGAGCACCACGAGTCCTCCAGGCACAGGCAGCACCCAGAGCAATTTCTACAGCATCAAAAGACACAGCTGCCCGAAGGTCTCATCTTTTTGTCTGCCTGGTATGGAGCAGCACCCTTTGGGGCAGCTGTGCCGGAGGAGGAAGAAGGTCTATACGCAGAAATTCCCAACGAAGGGTTCAGGCTATCCAAGGCGAAGACGGAAGGTGGCAATCTCCATGGGGTCAAGGTGGATGGTGGTGCTGTTGGGGGAGGCCATGGTCAGTGGATACATCAGTGTCAAAGAAGTGGGCTGCAGGGAGATCAGGTTCAGGCTCTGGAATAGGCTGCCTAGGGACAGCTGGAGAGCAAGAGGCAAAAGCTGAGGGTGCAAATGCCCAGCAACCCAAGCTCCCCTTAATTTCCTCAAGCAACTTCACACAAACTCCCCCCAGCAGCGAACATCCATTCCTGGTGCCTCTCCCTCCAGGGCAACCGAGAACATCCAAACATACCATGCCCTGGGTGGTGGTACAATTAAAGCCCAGATTCCTGGCCTCCAGGCCACAGTCGAAGCCCTTCCGGTGCAGTATCAGAGCTGTCTCAGCAGACGGCAAAACCTCATCCTGGGGAGAAGAAAGCCTGTGTACCACCTGGAAGCCCAAGGGCTTCTGCTCAGCAGGCAGAGAAGGCTGGGGAAGCAGGCAAGGGTTGTCTAGGCCAAGAGCTTGGTTTCTTTCCTCAGCTCTGCCAGGCTGGGGCTCACCTCTCCTTGCAACGTTCGAAGGTTGAGAAGGTGGAAATCGCAGGGCATTGTGATCGAAAATGGCGCAAAAGACCTCAGTGCTGGAGGGGGCAGTTTTTCCTGGACAAGCGGCATGGTCAGAACCTCCACATTCAGATGCATGGAGGTGATGTGACTGAGCAGAGATGGGAAGCTGGCAGGCTGGTTCTCCTGGGCCTGCAGTGAAAATGAGAGAAGATGGATACAGCTATACAGGCCGTGGAGCTTCAGCCTCAGATGAGACCCACAGGAGCCTCTACGGTTGCTCAACTATTGGCTACTAAGCATTAGGCTGGGCTTACACACACACAAACCAACAGGGCAGGGAAAGGCCAGACTACACCACAAGACCAGATTTTACCTCTGGGCTTTCAACCTTGCTGCTGGGGAAGACCAGGTCTCTCAGCATGGAGGCCAGTTTGGAAAAGAAGCTGGAGTTCTGGGGGTAGGGTGGGGGCGATGAGAATAGGGAAGTTACCAGAGTGAATGTCACTGCCTCAGACTACACCCCTCGTGGACAGGAAGCTAGTCATTCCCTCAGCAGGGCTGAAGAGGAGCCGGCTCTATCTGTGCTTCCTGGGGCCGATTCATCTTTCTGCACTTCCTGCCTTCTGTTTGGATCATCTCTCTTGGGCTTCCTGTATTCCCCTTGCTCAGCCCCTCTGTTGGATCTAATATCTCTTAGACAGATCTCTATATTTATTCCCAATAGAAAGTTCTCTCTCTCTCTCTTTAATCTCCTCCTCATTGTTACTGATGGATCTTCTTTTTTCTGTCACCCCTGTTCTGAACTAGAGGCCGTGTGTATAAAGTCACACCCATTACGACATGCCAACCATTGACTGGGAGAGAGGAATGCCTTCCACTTTCTCTTCTGAAACAGAGAGGAAATGGTTTGAATTTCTCCTGGCAGAAAAGGAATGCGGAAGAGATGGGGGCAAGAGGAAAGGCCCCAGGGCTGCTTCTTTGGCAACAGATTAGGCGGGAGACCTTCCACGCAAGGATCGTGGCCAGAACTGGTCTGCCTTCCAAAGTCAAAGGAGAAAATCAGCTGGGTGCTCGATGGCAAGAAACAAGTGTTGCTCATGGATGGATTTAAGATCATTTCCCCAAGCCCTTCTGAATATCCACCTCAATGAGTCCTATCTGCAGGCATTGAAAAGGTTTCCCCAATAAATCCCAGGCAAGGAGGAGGCCCAATGCAGCCGGGGAGCTCCCGGGCTTCCTACCTTGTTTGCCGAGCTGAATCGCTCCAGCAGGAGACGGAAGCGGTTGCAGGTCCGCTTGTTGTCCTTCAGACCTTGTCCTAGTCCACGGTTATCATCCTGCATGAGACGCCGGTCCAAAATCACCTCCAGCTGGCCTGCCAATTGGTGGGGAGAAAGGAAAACCCCAGTTAGGAGATGCCCCATCCTACAGCCAGGGTCCCTCTGAGCAAATGCAGAGTTCTTCCTCTTGACTTCTCCCAGACCTCAGGCACAAACCTCATCCTCCTGGCTTCTTTCCCAGACTGGCCGCTAAGTGCTTCTGTACCAATTCCATCACACTCACCACTGCTAAGGCTGGACACTCCCAAGGCCTGGGCTGTGTGCAGAGTCAGGCGCTGCTGGCTATCCTGGATGTAGGCCATGACTGGCATGGGATAGAAGTTGGCCTGGAGTGGCAGTTTTTTCAGGTACTGCCGGGGCTGGATCTGCGGGGTGGGCACAATTGGCAAACATGCAGGTGGCTTCTCCAGCCACACCAGGGAGAGGGTGAAGGGTGGTTCAAGCTTCTGCCAGCCCTTTACCTGAAAGCCATTCAGGTCGGTGAAGAACCTGCCCTTATTCTCAATGGTGCTGCTGAAGCGCAGGGCCAGCTCCCTGTTGACGTGGTCGTGAATGTCGACCAGGCAGGAGATCTCCAGAGAGAGGCCATCGACCCCTGTCGCCAGAGATGCAACGTGACTACACCACTCTGCAAAGCCACATCCCCTCCTGCAGCATGGCCGAAGTTCTCACCTGGCACATTGTAGAGTCGGACCACTTCCTGGATGTGCTGGTAGTAAATGGCTGCCTCTGAAAAAAAGGGCCCCTCGGTCACCCGCACCACCGGAGGGTCCTTGGGGGTGTAGGGCTACAAAGAAGAAAACGGGGAGCCAATGCAAGCGGGGAAGTGGCTCTGATCCAGCTTCATCTATTTCTAGCCTGCCTTTTGCTAGTTTTTAATGCAATTTAAAAACAATTACACAAAGGCGCATGTTTGAAAATGTTAACAATTAACAAGCTTTTTTGGAGAAATCCCAGACTTAAAAAAGCAGCAGAAGCAGCAGCAACAGCAGCTGTTCTGAAAGCCATGAACCATTAAACCCTCTTTGTGGCACTTATCAAGTATTAGGCGGAGCATTTTCTCCAGAGAAGAGATGAGTAAGTCATCCATCAAAGTCAAGCAAGCACCGCTGACATGGAAGCAGGAGCCCAAAGCCACCCGTGGCAGAACTCAGCAGGCAGCCACGCTGTCAGTGCAGCCATGATTAGGATGCTCCTCACCCGCCTCCCCATCAGCAGACTGGGAGGCACAGAGGCTGCTTGCAGGTGGAAGATGGGTTGGCCTGAGCAATACAGCTGCTTCTCTCATGCAGAAAAGGGTCTCCCACCTCCCACAAAGGCTGCCCTCCCGCCCTGGGGATAAGAAAGGCAGTGTTTCATGCCCATTTGGAAAGCCATGAGGCAGCATCCATCCTAAGCAACCCCAGCTGCATCAGATCCCCTCGGCCCATCTCATCCAGTGGTCTGCTCTCCCAGCGGCCAAGCAGGTACCCAAGGAAGCCCACAAGTCTCCCAGGAGATGACCGGGACCTCCATGACTCGATCCCACCCTTTTGGAAGCCAGCCAAGCATCACGCATCATGGCGGACAGAGAGACAAGATGCAGGCTCAGCAGGCTGCCCAAGTGAGAACCACTTCCGTCTTCACCCCTCCCCAGGTAAAGGTGAGCAACCCCAGCCCAGGCAGTCCACTCAGACCTTGGCTTCACCATCAGGCAGGAAAAGATAGGCACCGCTCTTGTCCTTGGTCGTCCGGGTCCCGTAGACGAGGAACTGGCTGCTCAGCTGCTGCTCTTGCTTGTCACCAACGTGATGCACACTCTGCAGTCCACAAGCCGAGCACCAGTTAGTGCATTTCCTCCCCCTGCCCTCCCCTTTTCCCTCCAGCCTTGTCCCCTCTGCTGGTCACCTTGAGCGAGCCACTCGGCCCTGAGAAACAAGCTCTCATGTGCTGGTTCTCCAAGCAGAAATCGTCCGTGGCAGTGGACAGAACCTGTACAGGGACATCTTCGTGCTTATGTCCAGCAAAGTCATGTCCATGCAGGAAGAGGCGCACTGAAGATTTCAGCGTGTTGTGGTTATCAAAAGATTTAATCAATTGCAGGATGGTGAGGCCCAGTGCTGGCAGGCGTATCATGACAGACACCTGTCAATGAAGAATAAAATAAGCCTGGCGGAGGCCCTTGGTCCTTACAGGCCCATCCGCCCATGCAATGAAGGCTAAGATCAGAGCAAGGTTCTTCTATAAAATCTGTGATGGAGCCTCTCGGGGAGAAGGCCAGGCATCCACACACCTCCATGCTCCCTCCCTCAGGAACTTTCTGGATTAATTGGGACATAAACTGGAAGATGAAATTCGGGTCCGCACAATCTATGGTCCCTCTAGACCTGCATGTATTTAAAAAACTCTCTGTAGATTTTACAGAGATTTGCCTCTGTGATTCCCGTCTTCCCCGTCAATTCTCCCAAACTACCTGGAAGACATCAGGCACCATGTCTGTGGCAGACTGCCACTGGGCACTGAGCTGCACCGCAAGGGGCTGTCCTTCCTCATCCAGGACACAGATCCGAGGGGTGTTCACCAGCAGGGACACCACAGTCAGGCGCTCTTGTTCCAGAGGGTTGAATACCACCACAAACCTGCAAGATGGCAGAGAGGTTAGCAAGCTCTGTCCCTGGCTCCACCAGCAGCAGAACTCAGTCCAGACTGTTGCTGGACCCCACTTTCCCTGGTTGGCAGCACTCCCACCCTCCTTCTCCCACCTGGGTGTGGCATCCAATTTGATCACCATTTTCTCTGGTAGGGAGTCCTGATTGAGACGGGTCTCATCCTGGAAGGAAGAAGGAGACTGAGCGTGTCCCAAATGGGCCCCCACCCCTTTGCTAACTCCTCCGGGCATAAAGGCAGAGGGAGATGAGAGCTCACTGTGCCAAGGAAGGGCATTGCCATGTCGTAGTGGTAGGCTTCTTTGTCTGCCAGGATCAAGTAATGGGCAGCATTGATGATGACCCTCTTGGCATTCATCAGCGAGTGAAGCAGTCTGTGGTGGAATGAGAAGGTCAGCCAGGCATGAAGCTGAGCTGTGTTGCCCCTGTCTAGCAGTCCAGGTTTACTCCTACCTGACACCATAGTCCACCACTACCGCTTCCTTGGCAGTGCCAGTAATGGCGTCATGATGCTGGAAGAGTCCCAGATTGCGCCGGGCATCCGTGAGCATGGCATAATCGGACAATGGGTACCTACTCTCCATGCCAGCGTGGCGGGCGTGACTCAGAGCCAAGCTGTATAAGGTCTCAGCAGCCCTACAGTTGGCAACAGGGCAAAGAGACCATTAAGTGCAGTGCTGGGATATGATTCACCAGCAGAGTGCCGCCTCCTCAGCGGGCCACTCACCGGAGATGGGCCTCGAGCACTCGGCCCATGCTCTTATAGAAAGGCCGGGAAGTGTAGTAGCCTGTCCAGAAGTGGTCTTCCCGGTCTGCGTAGGAAAAAAAGTCCCCACTGAGCACCGGGAAGCCAGGTGGCCGCATGCCCGGGACAATGCCCATCTGCTTGTAGAGGGCATCAAAATAGTCTGAGAGTGTCCCAAACTGGGCCTGCGGGAGAGAGTGAGCATCATGTCAGAGGCCAGGACCTCAGCGAGACACCATCCCACCCCGCCTTTATCCTCCTTTCCCAAGACTGGGCAGGGCACCTGCACGTGCAGCTCTGGGTGAGCATTCAGGAAGTCAAAGAGACGCTGGTAATTGAGGAACTGGGCATCCCATTCCTGGGGCTTGTCATAGCGGAAGTCATCTCCCAGGGGCACCAGCAGGACGCTGCTTCGGAACAGCTTGGACTTCTTCCGGTACTGGTCAAGCAGAAGCTGTGCCCTGGGAAGGGAGGAAGCCAGACTGGCTGACAAGGCCCCTGAGCCTGCTTGGAAAGTAGGGCAAGTGCAGATGGGCTGCGAGAAGAAAGCAGGAAGGGCTGCAAGTGCGTTTGAGAGGCGGGGCTGGTCCCGACCCCATCTCGGTCACTCACCGCTCGGCCACATTGCTACTGGTGATGGCCTTGGGAGGAACTTTCCAGGGGCAGTTGATGCGCCCGCCTGGCAGCCTCTTGAAGTCAAATTGGCAGCAGACTTTCGGGTCAGGCCCACAAGTGTGGGGCACATCGTAACTGTAGAAAGGCATCATGTGGCAGAGGAGGTCTGTGCTGGAGTCTGGATCTGGGGGAGGCACGAAAATCAGAGCAGATTCACGCTCCCATCTGCCCAAACAGCCCCCCGCAGATCTCACATGGACCAAAGCAGTCTAGCCGAGTGAGATGGGGGTGGGGCATCACATCCTGGCCGATGGGGAGAGAGACAGGCTCTGTGTGGTTGTTTGGGGGGGGGACAATAGGAGGAGGTGTGTTGGATACGTTTTCTGCTTTGAGCTATTTGTAAAATTAATAAAGGTGGGATACAAAGAAATAATTCCAAGGGGGCTGCCCCGGTCCTCGGGGAAGAAGAGTGAGCGCAAAGCAGGGTCCCAGGGCCTCACCCCAGCTCTGCCTCCAGATGAACTCCAGGTTCTGGGTAGCTGCAAAGTGCTTCTTGATGGCATAGTGGACCCTCTGGATGAGCATGCTCGTCAGGTTAGCCCGGCGCAGGAGATAAGGCATCGTGGCGCTGTGACCAAAGGGATCCACTGCCCAGCCGGAGCGTGGCGTCACCCCTGCCAAAGAGAGAGGAGACACTCCCAAGGCCAGCTGCAGCCCTCCTGTCCCGCCAAGGCAACATCCTTGCTGGCAGGAGGAGAGAAAGGCTTGTTGGGGGGGTTTCCCAGATTTGAGGGGATTCCTGCGGTTCCCACACTTTTTCCCAATAGCATGTCTTGCATTTCCCCCCCCCCATCCTCGGCCTTTGCAGACAAAGTTAGGGGGGGCTCCTCCCCTTCAAATGCAAGGAAAGGCAGATAAAGACAGGCAGTCAGGATCACTGGCGTGTTCCTCAACTGAGATGTCTTCAGAAGCAGGTCTGTGCAGACTCGGCCTAAGATTTGTGCCCTGAGTTAGAGGAAGACTGCCTTCGCTGTTTCCTCTATTCTTCGTTGGTGGGGGCGGGAACAAGACACTTCCTGGTCTTCAAGACATTTTACCTCCTCCTCCATCAAATCAAGAACTGTGGCTTTGCATCAGGCCCGGCCTCTACCTTCCCTTCAAAGGGGTAATGGCCAGTTGAATATAGTCCAAAGCAGCCTTTTGCAAAGTGTTTTCTGAAAATCAATAGTCCTTTTTTTCCATCTACTTTTTTTCACTCTGCATTATAAAGTACTAGACAGAGTGGTCCACTATCTTGTTTCAAGCCCTTAACTTGTGCTATTAGGCAAGTCAGTCATATTTATAATACTGTAGCTTGCATAACTTCTTAAAATATACAGATAATTCTTAGTTAACAACCCCTTTTTCAGTGACCATTTGAAGTTATGATGTCACTAAAAAAGGGAGCCCTAAGATGGGGCCTTGTAGCTGCAGCCTTCACAGACTCCCCATTGTCACGTGATTACAATTTAGGCACTTGGCAACCGGCTGACAACTACAAGGGTCACAGGGTCCTGCCATCAGTTCTGATCTTCACTGCCTGGTTCACAAATAGCAATCACATAACTGTGGGACACTTCAAGTGTGCAAGATTTGCCTAATGCCGGCAACTGGAACGGCCACAACTGCTATTGTAGGTCAGTGTGGTCATGTAACATCACATTCTACAACCACGTTGCTTAGCAAAAGAGTAGCTGACCTCAATTACAATTGGTAAGCAAGGACTGTCTGTCAATTGGTATTATATGCTGATAGGATTTTGTTTTTTATTTCTGACCTTCATAATTCAATTCTGGCTCTGATGCATTTGATTGGGGCGTTTGGGCAAACTGAAGGATGTTTCAGCATGTCAAGTTGAGAGGCTGCGGCAAGAGAAGCCTCTTGTTCCCTTGGCCAGGTCTGGAGGCTTTGCTTTTCTGAAGAGGCCAGGCCAGGAGCAGCAACTGCTGGAGAGGCTCCAAGGGAAGCCCTTAACCCTGGCTCACTCGGATCTGCCACTAGGTCACTGGAGAACAACTGAAGCTACAGAGCTTGACATGACCCTGAGGGGCACCTCTTGGCTTCTTCCATCATAGTTAGGTCTAGTCAATTATGGAGCCTGGCTGGTTGATTGGTAGTTTCTGCTCTTTGATGGATATCGAGAAAAGATGGAATATGGAGAAAAGATCCAAAATGGAAGTTTCTGCTGGGGTGGCCTGGGTGGCCATGCTTTCTTTCCTTCTGGGGTCCATCTAGTCCCCTCACCATAACAGCAGCAGGTAGAGGGTCTTCGACCTCACCAGTGCATTCTTATCCACCCTATGAGTTTAATAGCATTTGTTTTCCCTTATTTTAAGACACACTGTTGGAATTCTAAATTCTGTTGATGATAGCCCCTGTTTAAATTTTCATTTATTAGTCTACCCTCCATATGAAGAACCTCCTCCTCTTCTCTGGGGTCACCGTTTCAAGCTACGCAAGGTTATTAAAATGCTTTTGAGAACTGTGTGACTTTCATGGAGGAAAAAGGAAGAGAGGGCATAATGAACCCCTTTTAATAAGATCAGCCTTGGAAGAACCCAAGCTAAACAGAAATCAAAGTTTCTGTTTCCAGGCCATCTCCTGGCTCCAATTTTTCTTCTGAGTCTGGTGTCTGATTAAGTTTCAGTTTGAATGGAAGTGGCAGTGGCTATTTTCCCTCAATCACACAGCTCACGGAAGACCAGGAGCACCACCTATGCTCCGCCACAAAGGGCAGGGTATAAATCTAGTAAGTAATAACGAAAAAACAAACTTCAGTAAAAAAAAGAGTGAAATGATCAGAGGTGGTTGTAGACGCAGTGCAAAATGTCTTACATGGTACAAGGACAATACCATGGAAAGTTTCTGCCTTGGCATATCCTGATGCCTTTGGGGTTATTGTGTTTGGATGATGAACAACTTAAAGCCCTATTTGTGTAAACCTGCTCAAATTCCAAAAACCTTGGTTTGACCAAAACTTCGGTTATGTCAGGACAGATTTGACTAATTCTTTATGAAAAGCAAAGCCACGTAAAAAATGTCATTTATATATTTAAAAAAGTGGAAATATAGAGTTTGGCACACCGTAATCATAATTTGATTTAAATAAATAGCTAACGAAAATTGATCTAGGAATTTAATTTCACATGAGTCTAGAGAAGGCAGAACCCCAAATAGAAATACAGATGACTCCCGCTAGATGGTTTTAAGTTTCAACAAATCTTTGCCAAGCAGATGGAAAATATCTAGGAAAAGGAGAACCTGGGAAATCTGTTAGAACAGAAGGGAATTTCCTTGTCGCAGGAGAGGAAGGTTTACATATGTTGTAAAGATATAAGTATGCAAATGCCTATTGACTCAGCTGCCCCCAAAATCTGAATGAATGGGGGAGTGAGACAGAGATAGCAATAGCAATAGCACTGTATTTATATACCGCCTATCAGGGCTTGCAACCCTCTCTAAGCAGTTTACAA
>JANHJO010003016.1:0-16554 GCA_032468235.1 Pseudoxyrhopus heterurus
TCACTGAAGCAGTCAGTGCAAGCTTAAATGGACTCTGGGGGATGGTAGAGGACAGGAAGGCCTGGAGGAACATTGTCTATGGGGTCGTGATGGGTCGGACACGACTTCGTAACTAACAACAACAAAATATATTATTAACCGTGGGTTAAATTTTATGAAACAGATTATCAGTTAATGATGAATGGATTCAATCAATTAATTGCAGGTGCATTTCATCCATCCTTTAGATCAGTACCAGGCACTACCAGGCCATGGACGGTTCAGAATTGGGCTGCGTGGGTGATGGGTCAGCATGCGTGTGTGCATCTCTACTTGTGTGAGTGGCAGGCTGGTGCATGCGCACACACCTCAACACACGCAAGTGACGATCTGGTGCGCGCACAGGCCAGTTCCCCTCTCCCTTCCCCCCTGCTGGGCTGCCAAGCCATAAAGGTGAGGGACCACTGCTTTAGATAGAAAAACAGCTTCTTCAGGAGACCAGCCTTAATATGATGATGTGTGGATATTCATCTCGTTTGCATGCCCAGAATTGGTATATAGGCTAAGATGAATTTCGTTGCTCATATATTTTATATCATTGTAGGCATTCAGTTAGGTTAGGAAACCTGGTCATCTTAAAAAGGCCTCTGAACAGCAGGAGCTAAGAACTAGTCTGGCACCACAAGGTGGAGCTTGAGCACAAGTAACTGGATGTATTCTGTTTGTGTGTGTGTGTGTGTGTGTTTTGCATTTGCTTTACAATGTCAAATATCTATGGGGCTTCCAGACCAAGAGGATAATGTGTACTACAATCTTACCCCTAATAGATTTGCACAATAGATTCAGACTCAGTTTTATTCTATCAATAGTCCTTTGATTTCTCACTACTCTTGTGTACATTTTCTTAGCAAAATCATGATAATAATAATAAAAAAACCCACTGATATTGATGGGTGAATAGACATACAATGTCTTTGGTGTGCTTCATTTGGAACCTGAGATAGGAAGTTCAACATGGAAAATGATTTGCTTTGCTTCAAACTCCATTATAGAATGGAGACTTTGCAGCAGATGAGATGTGTATTGGGTCTTTCCTGTGTTATACTTCTTTCGTTTTATTTGCCATAAGGTATTTCTAGATGACAAGTACCTTGTGTAACCACAGAATTTCAGGAAAGCAGATGCTAATATCCTAATTTATCACTGCCCTGTGTTTTCTCACCATGCTTTCTGTCTTTCCTACTGAAAATCCATTGGAGTAGGAGAAAAAAAGATGAACCAATCTTTTGAAAGGTAATGCTAAGACCCTCTGTCTAGATTACCCCTTCTGTGCTTTTCTCCTCTAAACCTGCCTATCTTTTAATTGGCATATTTGATACTCTGAAGTTGGAAGTTGTTAGGGTTCCACTTTGCTTGAAATGATGAAATTCTCTATCATATTAGGGAGACATGGGATTCAATAATTTGCCAATTCTTATTTGATCTTTATAATTATAGTAAATTAACATTATGGGTCAACTCAAATTTGAAAAGAACAAAACAGTCCTTAGAAGGAATGATATTTTAGTTCAATTAATAAGATGATTTAATATTATTTTTTCTTTAGGAGTTACTGAAAAGTGCAGTGGAGATTATTATGAATATCGAATTTGTGGCATTATGTTGGGTTTTTTCAAGTAAGACAATTACTTTGCACCATTAAAAGTTAAATATGATATGCAAGGTAGTTTTCAGATGGAAACAGAAGCATACCACAAACATTTGATGTCAGGACTGAAGACTGCTGTTTGTCCATCTTCATTTTTCTTTAAACTTCAACCCAGGGGAAAATTATTATTTCTTTATATGCCCTTCTTAGGCTCCTTGTATAAGTTGCTCAAGTACACATTGTCCATTTAAGTAGAAAACTTAACTTGTTATGGATCCCTCTTGAATTCTCCCACAAAACTCCCATGGTAGACATTTTATTTCTTCTCTCTGTTTACTTGCTCAGTAAGCTCTAGCCTTGAAATCTGGCTGACTTATATTCCTTTTACAGTCTCTGCTTACTGAGCACAAAACACAACACAAGCAATTAGCAGCTTTTAGAACATACCCTTATAATCAGCAGCTATTCAGGAGACAATAATTTCACTCCCCACAATTCAGCACACAATGCTTGAGACCACACAACTTTGAACATTCTCCTTTCTTCCTTGTTTCTTCTTGCCATTGAGCTCCTTTGTTCAGCTCTTGTTTGCTTTCAAACTTCCCAAGATCAGCAAAGCTTCAATTAATCTCAGCACACATTTTTTTCCCTTTAAACCACCTTTGTCCTCTAAACCTATAACAAAAAGCATTCCACTCTGATCCCACTAAAGTGACGTTTGTTATACCACCATATTACAATATGACCCTCAGAAACTGGAAGAAGGGGGAATGACAGCATAGCCCCTGTACATAAAAATATTGGAAATTCCTGCTCTATTTGGTTAAATAAATGAATGGATAATAGCATTGTTGGAAGAAATATCCATCTGGTTCAGTTCCAAGTGAGGAGAAAGACACTGGAAACATGGAGGCTGATTAGAAAGATGGTTTATTGGTGAACAGGACCACATGAAGTCCTGGGCAGCTGACCATGTGGAGTGGAGAGTGAGGGTTATTTATACCCTTTCTTGGGTCTTGCCCTTGAGCTTCCTGTTCCTGTACAAGCAATGTATTCTATTGGTTTTTGTAGGGGGGGTCACTGCTAACTTTGTAGGCTGTCTGAGTCCCAAGCTTGGTTGAAGCTTGCTGGATGATGCAATAAAAAGGCTTGTTGTGCCATGTGGTGCTACTAGATGGTAGATGGTAGAGGACTAAACCTATTATGTCCTGAGGGGTTATGTCTTAATCCCATCACCCTGGATCTGAAGGTCTTTTGTCCTGTAGATAGGCTGGCCCAGTCCTTCTGGGGCTATTAAGAAAGGTGGCGGCTGCTTTCCAAGAGCATGTTTCTCCTTTAGGGAAATATAATATTCTGCCTTTTTTAATATTTCCCAAAATATTTCATTCTTCTAGGAGAGGGATGGGCGCTAACTTTCTATAGCATGGTGTTTAAAACAGGGGAAAGAATTAATCAGAGCAATAAATATTCTGAAAGTCAAATATGTACTGTGTTATAGAAAACTAGATTAATTAGAAATTATTACCTAGTGTGCCACATTGATGAATTTTAGTTGATGTAAATAGTAATCTGAGCTTTGATTTTCTGTCTTACTATACTTTTGCAATTCAACATCTTAGCTGAGAACGTAGTGACGTAGTCCTGATTAGCACCATCATATTCAGCAAGAGGCTTAAGAAAGGGAGATCGATACTCTTTACTCTTTATTTGAAATGCAAAAACAAATCCCTTCTTCCATTGCATGATCAATCACAACCATGAAAAATTCTTACTATTGTTTATTTAAAATAGCAAACCTTTGCTTTAATATTTGCTTCAAGTAAACTGCTATCTCTGTGAGATCTAAATATGGCCTTGGAATTTGATCAAAATGATTTCATTATGGAGAATGGGAATGAAGTAAAATTAAAAAAAAATGTGCCTCTCAGGATTACACAGAACATATTTTAAAGAAAACTATATGTAAAATAGTGTTATGGTATATCTTTCTGATGATCTTGTTTGAAGAAAATGTTTCCTGCAAATAGCCCTGTTTTTAAAAGTCTAGTTTCAAAACCTTCACATTTCTTAATAGATTACAGAATTCTGTGAGGCCCACAATTTATGTGATAGACTATCTGCTTTGAGATTATGTTAATAATATATTAACTAACTGTCAACCCTGGAGCCATCTTGGAACATCTTCAGGGTTGCCACAGTGAGGCTGGTTAGAACTGTGGGAAAGGGAGGGGGGATTAGAGATAGCCAGGGAGCATGTAGCCAAAATAACATTCTTTCTTCTGGAAACCAAGGACACTCTCACCAGCACCTGGTGGGGCGTGGATGGGAGTTATCTGGGTTTGAGACTGTGACCTGATTGGAGCATGTGATAGTTGTGTGTAGTGGGGGGAAGAACTTTGGAGATTGAGTTGGGTGGCGAAAACTTGGAGAGATTCAGAGTTGGATTTTTACCAGTTGTGCCAATATGACATGCTAAATAAATCTATACTTTGAGGAAGCCCTGGCCTTGGAGTTTTGATTTCATCTGAGCTGTTACTTGGAACCTTGACACTAACATTAATTGTATTAATATTAATTATAACATCAAATTAATATCAAATATCAACAACATCGATACGAAATATTAATGTTTATTATGAGGATGTAGGCCATAACTTTTTGTAGACTTGATTTAAGATACCAGTCATTTTGTTTGCTTAAAAATAAGTGACTAGCCTAAGATCACCACCTGAAGGAGGAAGATTTAATTAGCAGTTATGAAAGTTAAAATCCAATATATCTGCTAACTGATAGATTGTTGAAGGCTAAGTAAACATAGCTGTATGTAGATGATCATAATTTGAATGGTTATGTAAAGAAAATGTTTTTGACCTCATCTCATTTATTGGATGAAGCAATTTTATATATTAATTAGAATAGGACACAGTTTAAGGCATTATGAAATAGTAGGCAATTTGTACTGAAAGAGAGAGAGCGAGAGAGAGAGTCTCTGGTCTATTGGTTAAGGCATCATGTTCTATTCCTTCTGACCTACATGATGATTATTTACATGGGTAGGTCTGAAAAGTTATTGCAATTGAATTCAACTGTGTAATAGTTACAGGGTACCAAACAACTGCAAACACCCCTGATTACACAGAGTATTGTTGCCATAGCTACTGCCTAGTCAAATCTTTCCTGTCACTGTTCAGTGGTTAAGGGAGAGAGATGGAGATGGAGGTATGTGTGAGCACGTGCACATGTGTGTACATTCTCTTACCACGTTTAGGGCTTTTGAATACCCATCTCCTTGGATATTAGGAGTTTGGATATTAGGAATGAGAAAGTACAGATTTGAACCATAGCAAATTGTGATTGTGAAATGTGGATGGCTGGCCTAAATGCTACGCGCCCAGGATTCTCCCACTCTGCTTGAGTAGGAGGTAAAGGAATATACTCCTTGATGTAGACTGGAATAGAGTGCTATTGTTTTATTTTCAAATCCCTAAACTGAAGGTGAAAAAATTAATTCAGGAAGCAAGTACTGAGATATGTACCAGTATTTTCAAAGTTGGTACATAAATGCTTATCTTCAGGACCACACTGAAGTATCCTACTATGGAAATTTCATTGCGGTCCTCATTCAGATAAGCACCCATGTGCCAACATTACAATAAGAAATAGGGGGTGGTTTCAGTATCGATATATTTACTGTTTCATGCTATTTTATTCTAAATCATTACATCATCCCTCTGGGATTTGGCAAGTGACATGAATCTACAGAGAAGGAGTGATAACTGTTCACGAAAATGAATCTTTATAAAATAATTATATATAAAAATTGCCTTTAATCTTGACCCTATCTTTTAAACAAGACAAATAACTATATCTTTCTCTTTCCTTTTGCCGCCAAATAACTTGCTTTCCACATTGTAGCTTGGTTATCATCCTTATTGAGCTGATGAGAGAGTCCAACAATCACCTTTTCTCTTTTATGTAAGGATTCAATCAAGCTTTGCTTTGGGTAAACTCACTCTCACAGAAGTTGAGAAATGCCATGCTGGTCTTTCTTGGCACACAATATGTTATCAGACATTTTAAAACTAGAATTTAATGGAAATACAATAGTTTATTCTAACAGCTTGGTTTGTGCTCTTCAGGGAATCACTGTATAACAATCTGTTCTAGTCCCTGCCCTGCAGGAATATGCAGATATTTAAATAGCAACACATCCCTCTAAATAATTGTATATAAATATAATCATAAAGTTACACAAATAGGCACACCAGTGTCACTAATACTCTATGCAGATGACTGCCTGCAACACACAAAACATGAAACTAGGTAAGTGCCTAGGTGTGCACACAAGCTGTACCCCAATATTCCCATTCATCTGGAGCAAGGGTGTCAAACTCATGTCATCATGCCAGTGTCATGTGACTTATTGTGACTTTTCCCCCTTTGCTAAACCAGGTGTGGGCGTGGCCAGCGTGTGACGCATTTGGCCCATGGGCCACGAGTTTGACATCCCTGATCTGGAGGTTCTTAAAAATCTTCACTTTAAAATGGATTTGAAATTGTGCCCACTCTCAGTGCTCTAGCACTTAATCAGAAATAATAATGACCAAACCATATGATATTTTGTCTACTCAAAGAACAACTTCTGTAGTGTAGATTTGTTAGGAATTAACTGATTCAAGCTGCACAGAGTTGCCTCAGAGTTGCCTGTGAGATGGGTGGCAAATAAATTTAACAAACAAACAAAATTTGCAAGGATCAGTTTACATTATCCCTATCCATTGTGTTCCCTAATGGTATCTACCTCAGGTGCCAGCTTTAATGCCCATATGGATAATACATTGCCATTTCCTTCCTCAACTATTTGATCCAAGCTAAGATTTTGTAAACTATGGATTGTTAAAGAAATTAGAGTGGTTTGGTTTATATATAATGCTAGGCCAAGCCCTCAAAAAACAACTAATAACTTACTTAGTATGCCTGAACAATGAAATTTTGGTACCAAGTAAGTCAAAACGCCCCAAATAGGCATATTTTCTTTAGAAGTGGATACCCTTTTTATTGCTATGGGTAAGCTTTGATTATCCCCATTTTTGTTTTTGTTTTACAAGATGGGCCATCTTCTTCCATCTGTTGCCCAAAAGTTTGCCTTTGTTGCACATTTACATTTTTATTGTGAATATTACTTGATGCTCTGAGCGAAAGAAAATAGAACCACTTCATGGCTGTAAGAAAGGTTAGAGGATAACATACTATGTTGCACACTTTTCTAGGAAAAGAAATAATCTGCTATTCCCACATTTGGTTCAATCTGATAATTCTCTGTCTCTGTCTCTCTCTCTCTCTCTTTTTGCAGGGAAAGTCTGCAGGGCATGGCTTTTGGAATTCTTTCCAATTTCCGACTGCTTTATCAGCATTGGCCAATAGAAGAATTTCTATTTTCTTCTGTGAAATGAAATAACATGTTGCAATCTTTTTCTGTGTATACAAATAATTTCTAATCAAAATGATGTGCATCTGTTTCCTCTGTGTATGTGTGTATATTTGGGTGACAGTCTCATCAGATGGGAGCTTATGTGTTTTATTTGTACGAGTGTGTCTTTGTGCTTCTGTTGTGTTTCTATATTTGTGTATGTGTGCCCTGAGAAACATAGGACAGACTGCATATGCTCTGGTCGGACTCATGATTAGAAGTGAGGAGAACTTAGAACAGAGAATTCATAGCCTTTTGAGCCCTTGTCCAATTGTCTCCTTCATAAGAATGAAAGGGAAATTTTTTTTTTCTGAATGTTTTTCTTCAAAACCCTTGAAAACCCAGCCTATTTTTGACCTTGATCTTTCTTTGGCAAGGTTGTCCAACTAGACAATGAGTGTCAAACTCGATCACATCATGTGATGTATTGTGACGTATCGTGATGTTTTTTGCCTTTCTGGAGCTGGGGTGGGCATGGCCTGTATATGACGCATCCGGCCTGTGGGCCACCAGTTTGACAGGCCTGTACTAGACCAATCAATCTCTTCTGTTGAGATTTCAGGGAATTATCCAATTAATAGAAAGTGTGTTTCCATCTCCTTTATGCAATTACCTTATGGTATTTGGTTGGGTAAGAAAAAAAAAGAAAGGAAAAGAAAAAATGTAAAGCAGTTAAGTTAAATGCAGTAATCTTAAAATCAAGAATACTATTGGATCTCATTTAAATATTTTGCTCATGCAAGCCATTTTAACACAATAGAAAATAATTGAGTAACATATTATAGTAACAGTTCTATGAAGGCTTTAAAAAACCCAATATATTTTAAATTATACTCTTTCCCCCCCCAATCAGATGTCTTTTTAAGTCCAAATTCTTATAGATAGATATACACAGGTTATTATGTATACATATCCAGAAGACACTGCTGTCTTTGTCATAACCTAACTGTGGATTTGGCAATAAATAATACAGGAAAGGAATGTCTTTCCTGTTATATTGAAAGGATCATGTTGCATGACATCCAAGCCTCATGATTTAATAAACATGTACACATATGCATACACTCCATCTTTGTGGTAACTTGATACTCAAAAAAACTTACTTATGATCTGTCCTCGAAGTTACAACTGCCACAATGGGAATTGGGTCACATTTATGATCTTTTCCAGCATCCCGAGGTCACACAATCATGTTTTGTGAAAATTTTTTTTTTTTTTTTTGCCATTTTCTAACCAAAAATGCATATCGGATAAGCTGGATTCAGACTTATAATGTGATTTGTTTTATGAGTACAGTGACTTGTCTGATGACCAGAATCAAAAAGGTTTTGAAAGTTCAGTCTGATCTAGTGGTGATTTGACGTAAGACCACAATGACTTACAACCACAATTCTGGGCTTGATTGTGGTCGTAGGTTGCCTGTCTTGATGGAAATATGGAAGAATAGTTACCTAAGCAAATGAGGCCTGTAACATTTTTTTTAAAGTTCCAAGAAACCTATTTGGAGGCAGTTCAGGTAGACACTCCCTGATTCCCTGGAGAATAAGAAGGGGAAGGTGATACAATCAGTCTTCTGTTATTACAGCCAAATTCAATAAAAGTAGCTGTAGTCTTTCATTGAGGTTTGTTTGGTCTGGTCTGGTCTAATCTACCTGGTAGGTATTTGGTCTAACAAAGTGCCATTGCAGAGCTTGCTCACAGCATTTCTATTCCCATCTTAACCTGCTTTGATATCTATGGCTGATGGCGATGGTAAAAATACAACGTAGAGATCATCTGCCTAGAAAAAAATCGCTAAGACTTTGCTTACAATGCCATGCTTCATATGAAATCAGAACAGAGGATATACACAATTAAGTTGTACTTTTGAGATTATTTAAGCCCTGATCCAGACCCTGAAATGTCCAATTTGGGGGATTTGCATGGTATATTTTTATATAATCTGCTACGTGTGGTGTATGAAGTCAGCCACTGAGTATATAGCAACTTTCAAGTTCTGATTTAATCAAATAAGCCCATCCATTCATCTTTGCTCCTTGTACAAAATTGTTGTATAATTAAATGGTGTTTCCTCCCTCCTCCCTGCTCACATGCATTTCTTTTTTTCATTTGGTGCCATGTTTTATAGATTGTAACAACTTGCCGTTATTGATTTTGTGTTAGCTATTTTGAGAACATTGGCAGCTGAAGAGCAGGGCAAAAATGTTATACAGAAATAATAAGTCCCCTTAGGGACTTTCTGCATGTAAAATCTTCCTTCGTGTGATCATTTTCATGCCAGCCAGAGTTTTCAGCACTACTGTGTACAGTACGTGATGTTTATAATCAGAATTTTGCCTCACCAAAACACCAAAACAGGAACTATCTGATTTTCTTCTCCTTTACAGCTCTACAATATATCCCTAACATAAGAAATGCAGTCACAAAAGTGTAGGCAATTAGCCCAGACATAATTGGTATCATTTATTTGAAATTAAATGAAAGATTTCAAATGAATTAGAAAATTAGTTGTGGTCAAGTGAGAGTAAAAGAGAATGCTCTGTTTATATGCTTGATCCCTTACTGTCTGTTCTGGTTTTGCTCTCTTGTTTTTTAGATTAAAGAAACTGTTAACCTGGTCATCCGGAACAAAAGAAACGGAAGAAACAATCCAAATGAACCTGGTTTATTCACCGTCTTTGTCACAGAATCCAAAACAGTTGCTGATATCCCCAGTCGAAAAAGTCAGCGCTGGAGGCATCCGCCCTCCAGCGCTGTTTATATGTTAAGTCCTGCCCTCCCCTATCACCCTGCCAGAGAATGGTAATTCCGGTTCCATGTGCATGCCCGATAGCCCAGCTGATCGGCGGGAGATCAATCATGGTAGCCACGATTTGCCGCTGTCCCCAAGCAGCCAGCTGATGCTGCGAGCTCACCGACTGCCAAAGACCCTTGGATGCCGCCGTGGCCGCAGGGACATTCAAACTGAAGAGTGGGAGGAGGCAGTGGGCACGGGACCCTGGAAGACAGCTATGGTAATGCTGTGGTGAGCGGGGCTCAATAGGTGGCTCCCCCTACCAGGGGTCCACCTGGAAGACAAAAGCAGGAAAGAGATAACAAAACCCAACACACAGGACAAGGTATCAGCCCCTTGGTTTATGTGGGAATAGTTTGTGAAACCGGGCAACCAAATGGGGGCCTGAGACATTGGTATGCATCACCCAGGTTGCCTCAGCTACAGGATATCCCTTCCACCGCACCAGGTATTGTAGCCTCTCCCTGCGCAGTCGCGAATCCAAAATTCCATCAACCTCGTAGAGATCCCCTTTTACCAGCCCCGGTTTCATGCCAGGAATGCGCATTTGTGTGTCCCCAATGGATTTTAAGAGGCTACTATGGAATACGGGGTGCACCTTGCCTAATATCGCCAGTAGTTTCAGTTCCATAGTTACTGGATTGATCACTTTAACAACAGTGAATGGCCCTAAGAATTTGGGGTCCAGCTTTTTACAAGGTACGGGTAACTTTAGATATTTCATCGATAGGTACACCTGATCACCTATTTGGAAGGGTTTATGAACTGCCCTATGTTTGTCAGCCTGCTTTTTAGCTCTTGCTTCTGCCTTTCTTAAAGCTACCTTTACATTATCCCATGTCTGTCGAATCCAGTCAGCCCACTCCCGGATTGATACGGGAGTGTCTGGGGTGGTATCCCATTTGGGAATTGGTTTAAAGTCCACCCCCTGTATGATCCTGAATGGAGTATATCTTGTGCTGGCATGTAGTGTGTTGTTATACGCCTCAGCAAAAGGCAACAACGCAGCCCAGTCGTGCTGTTGATATAAAACGTAACTATGTAGATACCACTCCACCATAGCATTTGTACGTTTTGCTGCTCCATTGGTGCTGGGGTGGTATGCTGAGCTGAGTGCCTGGAAAGATCCAATCAGCTGGATAACTGCTTGCCAGAACCTGGCAGTGAACTGAACACCCTGGTCGGATATAATCCAACGTGGGACACCATGCAGATGATAAATATGGGATATAAATAGTTTGGCGAGCCTTCATGCCGATGGTAATCTGGGACAAGGTACAAAGTGGTCCTGTTTAGAGAAGAGGTCTATGACGGTCCATATGACTGTGTACCCGCTACTGTTGAGCAGATCAATGATGAAGTCCATGGTGATGTCTTGCCATGGTTGGGCCAGATCTGCCACAGATTGAAGCAGTCCTAATGGTTTCCCTGACTGGGGCTTTCATGCAGCACATACAGGACAGCTTCTAACATAGTTACCAATGTGGTGTTTCATATTAGGCCACCAGAATTGTCGCTTTACAAGGTGTAACATTTTAAGAAAACCGAAATGGCCGGCCTGCTTCACATTGTGACACCTCTGTAATATTCGATCTCGGAACCCCGGTGGTACATATAATCTTGTGTGTCTCCATGCCAAACCATCTTTTAGGGTGACATGTGTTGTGTTTTCTTTTAGCCATGGATCATCCTTCAAGGCGGTGCGCATCTCATTGAGTAGGTTGTCCCCCAACTGACTAACACATCCATGGTCACTTGTACTGGTTGGAATTACTGTTTGGATAACCCCCTCCCATTTGCTTTTGTATTGGGGTAGCCGAGAAAGAGCGTCAGCCAGGAAGTTGTTCCCCCCAGGACATACTTCAACATAAAGTTGAACCTCTGGAAGTACTGAGCCCATCGAATGTGTTTAGGTGACAGCTGGCATGGGGTCTGCAACACCTCCAAATTTTTATGGTTCGTCCGGACCTCAAAAGGTATTTTACTACCTTCCAGTAGATGCCTCCAAGTTAGCAGTGCCCAACACACTGCAAAAGCTTCCTTTTCCCAGATGGCCCATTGTCGCTCAGTCTGGGTGAACTTGCGGGAGGTGTAGGCGCAAGGATGCAGTCGTTCATTTGTATCATTTTGCAAAAGGACAGGACCCACAGCAACATCACTGGTGACTGCCTGAAACATGAAAGGTCAGTCGGGGTCTGGGTCTCTCAAGATAGGTTCCCTTGAAAACAATGACTTCAATGTGTCAAAGGCCGTTTGACATGCTGGGGTCCAGAGAATGGGTATTCCAGGTCAGGGTTTCAAGGCTAGATGCCTTGTGTGTAACAAGTCTGTAAGTGGCAGGGTGATACCAGCAAAGTTTGGTATAAATTGGCGATAAAAATTCGCAAAACCGAAGAAACTTTGGAGTTGCTTCCGTGTGCGAGAAGCCTGCCAGTCCATCACCACCTGTATCTTTTGGGGGTCCATTTCCACTCCGCCATGTGATATACGATATCCCAAATAATCCAGTTTGTTCTTTTGGAACTCGCACTTCGACAATTTGACGTACAATTTGGTGGCCAGTAGCTTCTGGAGTATGGTACATACCAGTTGTATATGGTCTGTGATGTTTGTGGAATAGATCAGGATATCGTTCAAGTACAGTAATACTTCCCTGTATAGACATTCATGCAGCACCTGGTTGATCAGCTGCATAAATACAGCAAGGCCCCCCCGCAGTCCAAATGGCATCACGCAATACTGATAGCTGCCCAGGGGGCAGTTAAACGTGGTCTTCCATTCATCGCTGGGTCAAATTCGGACACGGTAATAAGCTTCTCATAAATCCAGCTTAGTGAATATTTGACCATTACCGAGAGTAGCTAACATGTCCTTTATACAAAAGAAGATATATAAAAGAAGCTGACTGAAGTTTTAAAAATGAAAGGAAAAATATAAATGATAAGCCAAGAGAATGACCTTGAGAATGTCTTTTTATTGGATTTACAAAAAATAAAGCTTGTTAAAGAGTCAAAGAAGTTTATGCAATGGGACATAGAAGTATTAAAGAAAGATCAAATCCTATGACAATATTTGAATGAATTGAAGATTAAAAATTTCAGATGTAAAAGGAAAAAATATAAAGTTTGTTTAAATAAATCATATTTTATGAAATTCTGAAAGTCCTTTACAGACTTTTTGTGAACACCAGGATTAAAAAGTTGATCTCTTGTGAATTTCTTATAGATATGATATGGGTTTTGGAAAGAAATATTTGTTTCTAATCTTAAAGAGGTTGAGAGGCTATCAAACTTATTTATACTTCTGATGAAGTTTGGAAATCACTTCATTCTATATTTCTTTCTTCCTTTATTTCCTTTTCCCCTTCTTCTTTGTTTCCACTTTTTATGGTCTGTTTTTACTTTGCTTTCTTTCTCTCACTTTAGTTTGTATTAGGTTTATTACTGTATACTGTAATTAAAGTCTTCAATAATTTTTTTTTAAATCCCTTCTTACTCCTATAGGTGTTATGTGTCTGTCTAAATCTTGGATCTTCTACCAAAGACCTTGGAATTTGAGAGTTCTGCAAAATATCTTAGCATAGGAACAGAGAGCTCTGATAGAACACTCTCTCAGCTCAGGAGTCACAGCCATGATTGCTCCTACCACTACTGGGATTACTATGGCCTTTACTTTCCACATTATCTCTAGTTCCTCTTCCAGGCACTGCTACTTCTCCAGCTTCTTATATTCCTTCTTCCTGGTGTTGCTGTCCGTTGGCTGTCCGTTGGCTGCATACTCACTGTCTGCATCTGGAAATCCAGACCTCAGTTTTTATGCACATTGAAAGCTCTTGAATTCTTCTTTTCCTTCTTTGCTTAAGTTATTACTGAGTTTCTCAATAGAAAATAATTACATCAATATGTGACAAGGTAGTATATGTGTGGGGTGTATGTGCGTACATATTCTTTACACCTATAACATTAGAATTAGAACATTAACATTAACACTTATAACATTAGAACCTAAAACATTAGAACTCATTCTAAGGTAATTCTAATAATATTATGGAAAAAAATAGAGGGTTTTTTAAAGAAGAAAAACCAAAAGAGATTACAGGTAGTCCTCGACTTACAAGCACAATTGAGCCCAAAATTTCTGTTAAGTGAGACATTTATTGAGTGAATTTTGCCCCATTTTACAACCTTTCTTGCCTCAATTGATAGGTTAGTAACCCGATGTTAAGTGAATCCAGCTTCCCCATTGACTTTGCTTGTCAGAAGGTTGCAAAAGTGGATCACATGATCTTGGGACACTGCAATGGTCATAAGTATGAACCAGTTGCCTAGCATCTGAATTGTGATCACATGTTCATGGGGATGCTGCAAAGGTCGTAACTGTGAAAAACGGTTGTAAATGACTTTTGTCAGTGCTGTTGTAACTTTGAATAGTCATTAAATGAACTGTTGTACCTGTACTAGAAGTCCTAAGTCAGTCCCATACTGTACAGTCTAAACTAAAGTCTTGATCATTCATTTTTAAAAAATTTTCATTATTTTTTTTATCATATTATGATGAGTTATGGCTCATAAGAGGGGCAGCCATATAAGTTGAATGGATGAATGGATGAATAAATAAACTAAAGTGATGCTCCAGAATGACGAGAAAATGTCTTCCCTACTTTTGATCATTATTGACTAAAAAGTGTAAGTAGATACATGGTTAGAAAATGTCCTTGAATATTAGAAATGAGCTCCAGAACTGTCACGTAATCTACTTTTTGCTGAATCTGCCCTGTTCAAAAATATATTAATGATTTTGCTCACTAAATCAGTAGGGAAATGGCAAGCTGTCCTATAATGGAGGTTAAAGCTTCGATACCTGCAATTTTGAAAGTGGCAGGAAGGAGACTTTTGTTCCCTAGCCCAACCTCACTTTGCCCCTAAAATTATTATTGAAAACTGAGCTGTCAGGATTACTTAATGTTCTCAATTTTGAAGACCAAGGCCTACTTTATATCCTATTCATCAGAGTTTCATTTTGCTTATGGTAAGCAAACTTATCCAATAGCCTTTTTCTAAGAAAAAAAAAAGATGTAGCTAAAACATACTTTTTCTATCCTGGAATTTTGTCAGCTCTATATATCAGTGTGCAATACGCTAAATAAATGTATAAATATGTAGCAGTTGATTGTGGGTTATGCTGAAAGTCTGTTTTTAATATTCAGGGACTAATTCCTTACGGGGCTTAGAATGATGCCCCATAATTTGCAAACAATCATGGCATTTGGCAAACAATGTGCCCGACAGTTTGCAGACATTTCATTAGGTGCCTGCTGCTTCATGGGTGGCTAGGGAATTCTGGGAGTTGAAGTCCACACAGCTTGCTAAGATTGGGAAAAACTGACTTAAAGTATTCCTTCAGAGCCAATGTTCAGATTATTTAGTGTCATCTGGATGTCCTCCAGATAGAGAATTTAGAAAATTGTGACTTTAGACTGTGCAATAGTCTTTCTAGAAATTGAATCAACTAGTTTGATTGCATTCTTGTTTTTACTTTCATATTTATATTGCTATCAATGGTGCATCTCTTCCTGAGCACTTCACATAACATCATTAGAACAATCCTATCCAACCATAATGAATTGCAACTGGCATGTTGGCACTAATGATACAACTGAGGAATATGATTATTGCTATATAAAAATATATACTTACCAGTATTATAAAATAGCCAGCCCTGAGAAACTAAGTAAAATAATAGCTTTCGAAGTATAAAATAAAATACAAACTTGTATGTGCAGAAGGTACATTGTTGACTTGTAAGCAGAACCAGTTTCTTCAGTGACCTTTGGACTGCAGGTGGTTTATCTGTACTATGAATAAATGAACAAACTTCATTTTATCTTAGCAAGATGGGTGAATCCAGCTCTGGTTAAATATTACCATAATGCTTACTATTTTGTAGATTGGTCATAGATATAAGAATGTGAGCATCTGAATATGCTGATAAGTGCACACACAAAGACACACAAACACACACACACACAGAGAAACTCAAATGCCATGTTGTTAAGAAAAAGTCAGCATGAGATTGTTCAGCATTCAGCTCTTCAATTTGCAGAGAGGTGAAAAGGTGGAGGGTTCAAACACTGGATTTTACCATTACCCTTTTCCTTCCTTTTCGACCAGGGGTGTCAAACTCACACCATCATGGTGGCATCAGGTGACATATCGGGACTTTCCCCCCCTTTGCTAAACCAGGCATGGGCGTGGCCAGCACATGACACATCTGGCCCGTGGGCTGGGAGTTTGACAGACACTTTCATATCTGGTAAACTCTTTAAAAGAATGAGAGAGTCTGTTCTTCACATAGTTTCACAATCAGGACATGTTAATGGCATCAGGAAGATTAGTCAGGCATTGGACAAATCACCAACAAAACCTCAATCTTAACCTTAAGTTAAACTTGCTGTAATTTAGCTGATCCAACTGAAATATCTAAGGAATTATCATGATTTTAGCCCATCTTACATGGTGAACATTTGTTAATTTGAAAGGTTTTCATTTACAGCTCTTCATTTCTTAGATCAGAGGCCTCCAAACTTGGCAACTTTAAGACTTGTGGACTTCAACTCCCAGAATTCTTCAGCCAGGTGGCTGAGGAATTCTGGGAGTTAAAGTC
>JANHJO010003016.1:80217-98858 GCA_032468235.1 Pseudoxyrhopus heterurus
AATTGTGGTGCCGACTGGTGATAGGGAGCTACAGCAGAGGGATGAAAGAGCCACATGTGGCTCCAGAGCCGCAGGTTGCTGACCCCTGGACTGGTTGGAGATATGGATATATTTGCTCTATGGCTCACTGAGTGATCTTGCAGTCCTACAAGTGCAGCATCCATGAAATTCATCATCTATATTGGATGAATTGCTATGACACCACTACCACTGCTTAGCTAGAAACATCAATTTATCATTCTAACTGCTAAAAACAGAATCTGTCAACAATAAATGTTCCTAGGACTTCAGAAAACAAAAAAGTTGACATTAGTCCATAAAAGTGTCTCTCAGTTTTCCCATCAAAAACACAAACCTATCTTTTTGAAAATGACAAAGAGAAACTTTTAATCTAAGGACAATATTTTGATCAAGTTAATCACAGGAGTCAAACAGATAACATTTTGCATCCTGACTATTTTCATATTACAGTGCTAAGATAATGTCAAATAATGAAAAATGGCAAGTACAGCCATAAGTTCCATGTGGCAACCCGTATATCAATTAACATTGCTTTAGCAACTGTAATGAAGTACTGAGACAGAAAATAGATAATTGTTTGGCATGCTTTGTCTTTAAGAACAGTGCTGTTTGTTCTCCCTTTCTGTGAGAAAAAGAAAAAAAAATCAAGGAAATTTGAAGAAAATGAATTAAAATGGTGAAGGCAACGTTTTGTCATCTGTCTTCTCCATTAAATTCTACTGATGTATCTCTTTTCAATGTGGAGTTTTTCGATGCTATCTTGGCTGGGGTATTTGAGGATTTTTACTTGTCCTTTGCCTTTGGTAGGAACAGAAATGAAATAGCAAAAGCAATAGCACTGTATTTATATACTGCCTATCAGGGCTTGCAACCCTCTCTAAGCGGTTTACAATGTCAGCATATTGCCCCCAACAATCTGGGTTCTCATTTTACCGATCTCGGAAGGATGGAAGGCTGAGTCGACCTTGAACCTGGTGGGATTTGAACTTTCTAAATTGCAGGCAGCTGGCAGCTAGTACTAATTACAGTACTGCTCTCTAACCGCTGCGCCACCAAGCTAGCTTTCCCATGGATCCTGCAAGATGACATTCTTTGGCTGATGAGAACCACAGTGTGGGATTAATGGGAGATATAGAAACAACTAGTCCTCACTGTGAAGGAAATTGAGTCTCCATTTTTGAAATAGCAGCTGGCTCGTATCCAACCACCACACAATCTCTCATAATGTGCATGTGTATGAATAGATATATTATGTGTGTGTGTGTGTGTATGTGAAAACAAATACATGTCAGTATAATCTACTTACAGGAAGGAAAGTGGTTGGTAATTGCTTTTCCAATTTCTTTCCTTTCAAATGCAAATTTTTTGCCCAATGGGAGAAATGTAACAAGTCTTCTTCTGCCATGGAAGGACTTCATAGATAACAACCAGCACTTTGACAAGTCTTGGAAAGCCCTAAGGTTTTCATGTAACCACCATAACCCTTTCCTCATTAAAAGAGAATTGTGGTAATATGGTTTGCTACCAACACGTTTTGGCCATTTTCACAATATTACCTGAATTTTGATTAATACGTGCTATTTCATTGACTGGAGATCCTGTGACTAAAATTCAAGGCAATAAATAACCTTATTTGTAGCTAACCTTGTTTCTAATGGTACCAGACCTATGATCCCACAATAGTCTTTTTTTTTTGTAGCTTGTCAAAAATCTCTTGATGTACTCCCTGTAGAAGAGCCAATATTGCAGTATTATTTTTTTTTACTAACTTGCTAGTTATTTTGGCTTGATTCACTGTGACATCTTGATGGGTAATGACACCTTAGTGACCTACTGCACACAATGTATTAGGATATTTTTCTCTTGTAATATGACAACAGAGCTACCTTAAGCTTTGTTGTAAGAATATAAATTATGACATTTATTTCATAGGGTAATTGTCAGGCGTAAGAGCCACAAATTAAGTCATTTTTATTTTTGTTTTCCACTGGAACAATGACTCCAAAGGATTCACAGCTACTGAATTCCATCAAAATGGATTTTTTTTTGGGAGGGGGCTGGTGTGGAAGTCCACCAAAGAACATCTTTGTAGGTGACCTTATATCATCCACTTAAGCAGATGGTGATAAAGAGTGTGTCCAAAATCTTTCCACAGGATTAAGACTTTAATCTAAGTTGCATTGGATTAACTACAAAAAATAATCATGATCATTTTATCCAGTGAATAATGGATTTCTTTAATCTGATTTTACAACTAGATACAGGAACAGGAGTTGGAGTTCTGTATGCCAAATGTGATCTCTAGGAGAGCGTCTCTCAGTTTGACTTTGCTTTTTATGAATGTGAATAGCTTCCCCCTTAACTCCTTTTTAAAAAATTACCAGTGTGTCTGTAAAGTCAAGGACAGCTACATTGTTCCATGTTCACTCTGTGGATGTAGATCATAATAAATTAAGTATAAAGCAGCTGTCCTTTTCTTCCATGTGCCATTGTTAAGAACTAATTTTCAGAGTATGCTTAAATAAAAAAAAATAAGCTTAAATTTCTAGTAGTAGGAGGTAAATATATTTTAATAGATATAATTGAGATCTGGTGGGATTATTCTCATGAATGGAATAAAGTGTTTGAAAACCATAACTTGTTCAAAACAACAGAAGCAATAGAAAGAGAGGAGGAATAGCATTATGTATTTAAATAAGTTCCAAATGTATAACTTGACAATAGTATAGGGATCATCTGGAAAATAAATGGTAGAATAATTGCAAGCAATGATGTTGTATAAGAATATAGGGTCATTCTTAATGCTCAAAGCATTAAGAATGACCCTATACTACCACTAATCTTTATCACTGCTCCAGTCCAAAAGTGTATCTGATCCAATGAAGAGGAGCTTTGGAGACATGTAATAAAAACTCAATTATAGCAACAATTAGAATCAATGAAGAGGCCACATTTGGCAATATAACAGAATAGCATTGGAGGTCTTTAGTCAAACACCTACTCAAGCAGGAAACCCTGTACCATTTCAGACAAATAGTTATCCAATCTCTTCTTAAAAAAACTTCCAGTGTTGGAACACCTACAACTTCTGGAGGCAAGTCATTCCACCAATTAATTGTTCTACTTTCAGGAAATTTCTCTTTAGTTCTAGGCTGGTTCTCTCCTTGATTAGTTTCCTTCCATTACTTCTTGTCCTGTCTTCAGGTACTTTGGAGAATAGGTTGACCCCCTCTTCTTTGTGGCAGCCCCTTAGATATTGGAACAGTGCTATTATGCAACCACTAGTCCTTTTCTTCGTTAAACTAGACATCCCCAATTCCTGCAGCCATTCTCATATGTTTTAGCCTCCAGTCTCCCTGATCATCTTTGTTACTCTTCTCTTCATTTTTTCTAGAGTCTCATGGTGACCAAAACTGAGTGCAATATTCCAAGTGTGGTCTTACCAAAGCATTATAAAGTGGTATTAATATTTTACGTGATCTTCTATTAATGCAGTCCTAGGCTGCGTTAATAGAAGGTTATGTGAAGTATTAAAACCACTTTATAATGCTTTAGTAATTGTCCTATTTGGCAGCTGCAGCACACTGCTGGCTCATATTTGTCCACTAGGAC
Source organism: Pseudoxyrhopus heterurus (assembly GCA_032468235.1). Classification (NCBI taxonomy): domain Eukaryota; kingdom Metazoa; phylum Chordata; class Lepidosauria; order Squamata; genus Pseudoxyrhopus; species Pseudoxyrhopus heterurus. Next base: position 83,851 of record JANHJO010003016.1, read on the forward strand.
TCCTTTAAAGGCTCAAAGAACAAAACAAAACACTCCAGCAAAACCAAAATCCTTCCACTGCCATTTACTGATGTTTCATTGAAAAACTCATCCTACAATAGTACTTATTTTCAGTTGGTTCTCAACTCTCCATATTCATCATTATGAATACTAAAATAAGTCTGAATTTACATCACATTGCAAAGGCTTTCTATTGAACCTAGGAATAAATGGGATAATGCCTCAGTTAAAAGTTGACTAGGATTTTAAAAGTTTGTTTGTGAATTCATCCTGTTTACTCAGTAATGCCACAGCTCACTAGACTTAGAATTTTGCCTTAGGCTTGTAATGAATGACAAGTTTCTAAAAGAAAGAATATTTATAGCAAATTCTGATAGCTGCACCATAGTAACCATTATTACTTCTTTTAACAAAAATGATACTGATCAATATGAACAAATAAGCCTTAGAAGCTACATTTATGCTTTTTGAAACATTGAAATCTTAGTTGCAACTGAGAGCATCAATTTGTCATCATTTTCAAAATGTCATCAGGTTTTTACGCCTATCCATATGACAAAATCAATGTGGAAAAAAATGTAAGATGACTAGATCTATCCATAATGTGGAACATTGCAGTTTGAACACAGTTTTCCCCCCCTAAGATTTGAGAAAAATAATTGCGTTCAGAAAATATGCTTGATTCAAACTTCTAAAAGAGGCACCATATTTTAAAACAGGTTAAACCATCTTTTCTTGAAAAATCAGAAGTAGTCTCGTTCACACCTTGCTAAACAGAACTCAAATATATCATGGTTTAGTATGTTGTATGACTGAGTTTGTATAAGCTACTTTATATAATATATAAATCATACCAATAATTCTTATAAGACTGCCTGTCCCATGTTAGTACCCATAGAACTTGGCGGAAAACATGTTGGGTTCTCATATGCTTGGCTACCTTGTCCATCTAGCCCAGTGCAAAATGTTTGAGAAATTGTTCTCCAAGATCTTAGAAGCTGTTCTTTCACATTTTTCTTAACTAGATAATTTACACTGAATCCAACACTAGATTTGAAATCTTTAATCTGAATGTGCATCCGTTTATTAGTAAAGACATTTGTAGATTTTGCCTCAGGAGTCTGGAAATGGATTTAGGCTTCAAATGAAAGAATAGACAGGCAGTAATACCTCTAAATCTTTTCTGTTTGAATAAAATGTGAGCCAAAAGAATGATAATGTACTCAAAGCAGCTTAATAGTTCTCTAGATTTAATGTGTGTTTAAGGATGTCTTGTTATTATAGCCTTTGCCAAAAAAAGAAAAGAAAAAGGGGTTGCTATAAACATTTTTTCTTTTTCAGAAATGAAATGTAAGGAAGACAGAATAGAAGAATTTTGGTAGTTATCAAGGTCTTTGCCAATGAAGAATTTTTGTCCTTGCTTAGTGTCATAGGCTATGAATTACAACCCAATAGACATTTCCCTCTGGTCTTAGTACCACACAATCAAATCTGTATGATCTGTGAGTTTCTGAGAGTGAATATTGCCTTTGAAGGAACTTCAGTTAATATAAGCAGAGAAAGTCAAATATAAAACAGCAATGACAAAAGCAACATTTTTTTCCTGTGATATGGAAGAACATCAGCGGAAAACTACTGCTTCAGTTGAGTCATGAAGCATAAGCAATGAGTGCTACTTATTTGTTAAGTTTCTTAGGGAAACTTTTCCAAATCTAGCTTAGTTTGAAATTTGCATTCCAATTAATTCCCTCCACCATAGGCTGGATGCAGAAATTCTCACAATTGAAAAAAAGTATTGCTACTTTATAGTGGTATTCTTTCTCTCTTTTCAAGTAGAAGCCTGAAAATCTCTCAGACACACAGCAGTTTGTGGTGATTCATACTTTTCTTATTCAGAATTATTTTGCCAAGCTTTGTGGGGGGAAAATAGACTACTAGTAAAAGACTAGAAATTCATCAAAAGAATTTTTTTGAAGTTGGGGTCTTCATTATTCTAGATAGATTATTAATGTCATGTTGTATTGTTGAATAGGGCATTTGAATGACATTTTCCCTTGAAATATGTTAGAATATTGTTAGATTGTGAGAAATGTTGTTTTCTCTTGTAATATATGGGCCTTTCTTCTTTGCCAGAGTATGATATATGTTTGGAACACATCATTTGGTAATCCATGATTTATGTCCATGGGATTGCTTTGGATAATATTTGTAAGGTCAAATCATTTCCGTAAATGTTGGCAACATGCTGTGCATAACTCCAAAATGCCATAGACACTTGTGTGTCTATGATATACCTAAACACAACTGTATACATCCATGCATACCTCACTTCTCAAAAGGTTTTGATTGTTGATTAGAAATTTCCCAATTGCAGCATTTAACTCATTTGAAAAAAGGTTATCAGGATTGGATTTGGTTAAGTCAAAACTATCAAGAAACCCCAGACCAGGGCTGTCAAATTCGTGGCCCACGGGCCGGATGCGTCACTGCTGGCTACGCCCACTCCTGGTTTAGCAAAGGGGTAAAAAGTCCTGATAAGTCACGGGACGCCACCATGAAGGCGCGAGTTTGACACCCCTGCCCCACAGTATAAGCTGACCTGCAATGTAAAAAAAAAGGTTGTGGAAGAAAACAGTGACCATATAGTATTTAATATTTTTTTTTTAAAAAAAAGGAAGGTCCAATCTCTGGAAATCGAGTTCAACTTGATGGAATTTTTCCCTTAGCTCCTTCTCAAGATGGAGCTGGGGTATGACAATCTTGGAGGTCAGATCTTTTTTCTGGCTAATTTAGCTAACTAGGTTAAGAGAGAGTGCTTGACTGTCTTCCCACAGGCAACATCTACATCTGCTACCAAGAACTTGTGGAATCCTGAAGGATGCTACCTATCCTTCCTATCTACTACTTTGATTAAGAAATATTCTCTAAAGTTAGAAAAGAATTGTAAAGATTTGTGTTTTAATCACTGAAATTCTGAGCCAGTTATTTAATCTGAGTTTATTTCTGTCAGTGGCTTTTTGAAATTGCCTATTGTATTGCAAAACAAAACATCATGGCATTGGGCTGTTAAAAGTGGCCAAGCTCTGTTGCCAGCATCATCTGCCAAATTAGCTTAACAATTGGAAATTTACCACCTACACTGTCTCTGCCAAGAAATCAAGATTATGTTAATATCTTAAACTAATATAGATTTATTACATCATCCTTAACTGCTGATACTGGTAAATTACCATAAAAATTAGATAATATGACCCAGAAAATTAATTAGGTTAATGTCCTAAACTTTATGTCCATCACAAAGATGCACAGGCATTGTGATAGACAAAGAGAGCTATTCTTAATCTTTAAATAGCCTTTTAAGGAAACATTTGAAAAGTAGGTGACTCCAGGACAGTAAAAATGGACAGAACCAGTACAAAATGTGGCCTTGGTTCTATTTAATCCCTCCCCCACATGCTTTTTATAATATTCTCCTTTGAGTATTAATATAATAACTCAAAGGTGAATATTAATGTTCTGTCCTACAACAGCTTTTGGAAGATCTATAAGCTTTGTCCAAAATTTATGGGGTCTCAAGAAGTCCTCTGTGTACTTAGGCTCTATATTCCTGATCTATTATTTTATGAATATGTGCAATTTCAATTTTCTCCAAACTATGGGAATTATTCTGCCTTTCATCCATCTGGTTTGAAGTTGCCTTCAGAAAGTTGCAGCTGTTTCTAGATAAAAGGAGTCATTACTATGGACTAATTGCTATCACTGCTTTGTTCTTTTTTGTTGTTGTTCCATGCTTTTAGGTGGTTGGTTTTTTTTTAGCAACAATATAAGCCTCTGCCACCTTACCCCCCAACACATCTTATTTTACAACTCTAACCTTTTCCAAATGCTTATCAGAACAGCTTTTAGGGGAAATAAAAAGAATGGGGGGAAAAAGCAGATCAAAAAAGCTGATCAGAAAGAGAGAAGGATCTGCAAATAACAAGAACTCAAATTGAAATAATTGGCATTTTTGTCCATCTATTGAGCCCTGGGATAGGTAGACTTTGATGATACTGAAAGCATCATTGTGGGATGCAAGCTATTCCAAATAACTCTGCCTTTTGCAATTGACGGAAGGTGACTTTGCTGATGGTGTTCAAGTGGTGCTCCAGATGGTATGGAATTGCACCCATTATCTGTTCACATAATGTGAAGTCAAAGCTGCCAGTTCTTTAGCTGATGTTGACTTTTGTACACATCAAGTTTTTCCCAAGTTATTATTAAAATTTACATGCTGCTGTCTGACTCTGGGATGTTACAAATACAAGCATGAAAAATAAGGAAAAAAGTACAGTGACTGACCAAAATGAAGATGAGAACGGGACCAAAAAGAAAAAAAAATGCCCCACAGAAATGAAACAAACAAACAAACATAGTCAACAGGAGACTTACTCACCAAAGGCCTGGGAGAAGAGCCAGGTTTTCAAGGTCAATTAAAATATCAGCAGGGTGAAAATCTACTCTGCCTCAGGAAGACACACTCTGAAAATGCCTAAACTTCATTACTGAAATTCATCTTAACATGTCTTTGCCTCCCTGCCCCCAAATCTTCATAGAAGATGTGGTGCCCAGTACAGAAAAGCAGAGTACTTGTAGGATCACAATACTTCTGTTTTGTACCATGTACATAACATTTCTTTTCTTAGTTGAATATAAAATATTGATGTTAGCCTTTGGATCCCAAATGGCTTGAGACCAGCAAATCCATTGTCCTTTTCCATTCATGTGAACCTGACATTAACTTCTGTTTTTATATTTCCTCAACACAACTCCATCAGAGTGAAGGGCAGTGGATGTAAGAGATTGCGAGAACAACCTTGGAAGGCAGAAATGGGTAGGGGAGGGAGGGAGAGATGCTGATTAGGGAACGATCAGATAAAAGGGGGGAAAGCCCACAATTGAGTAACAGACAGAGAAAGAAACTTAAAAAGGGTCTGCCTTAAGTTATCATGTGGTGTAAAGAGATGGTGAGAGATTTGTACTTTCAGACTTGCAAGATTCTGTTGATATAGTCTTGCAATATAGTAGAATTAGTTCATCTTGTCATGTGCTCTGGTCTACTTGAGAGGCTGACAGTGGAGTTTGTTGGCTGTTTAGCTTGCCCTGGACAATTTGGAGGTATTATAGCTTCTTCCTTGATAATTCCTTGACTGGCATATTGGTTCCTACTTATCTGATGCAGTTTCCTGCTTATCTGAGTGTTGGATCTTGGAGAGGTAGTGTTCTAGGTGTTTCTCAACTTTGGCAACTGGACCAACTCTCAGAATTCCTCAGCCAGCATAGCCACTTGTCTTAAAGTTGCTAAGATTGAGAAACACTATTCTAGGCCAGGGGTGTCAAACTTGTGGCCTAGAGGCCAGATGCGTCACATGCTGGCCACATGCACCCCCATTTTAGTGAAGGGGGAAAAGTCATGATATGTTACGTGACGACAATGTGACAACGCAAGTCTGACACCCCTGTTCTAGGCGATCTGTTTCCCCCCCCCTAGGCTTTTAAATGGGATGTAAATGGGATTTATTTCTATATGTCCATTGATGGCTGATTTGTTTGAGTCATGTGTCATCAAACTTGTTAATTTCTTTAGATGCTATCACATTTTTTGTTATTTCTCCTATAATAGATTTTCCCTTGCAAATGGAATTCCAAATATCCCTCTATCGTGTGCAAGATTTACTACAAAACAATAGAGTACAACTCAGAATACAGTTTTGGGAACTAAATCCTGCTTTGTCAGATGCCTTTAATGAAGAAAAATCATATTCAAAAGCTGCTTTTTTTTTAATTCTTAAAATTTCATAAGCCACCTGATAGTTTACATATTTGAAAGGTTTCCAATATTGAGATATCAATCTTGGCTGTTTTTTGTTTGTTTTTGTTTTGGCCACTAAAGAAACATGGATATAGAAAGAACCAATAAAGATGGAAGGTAGCTGAGGAATAAATGATCTAGGAGAAATTATTTAAAAGAAAACAAGTTCAAACTAATATGACAAACTGTATCTCTTAACATCTTGTTTCCAGAGAGTGGGCAGGTTGACTACACATCACTGCTCATCCAAGAGGAAGAAATTTGCGTAAAGGCTATATTTTGATTTATCCAAACAGAAAACCTTGATTCAGGTGCCAGTTTTTGAAATAACACTAATCAACTCTGTTGAGAGATGAAACAGATCCAGTCCTCTGTGCCCCTCTCCATACTCACCATATAATTGATGCTACTGCAAAGGTTCTGAGAAGCAATTTTCTAATCAAATTTACAAGTGTACATGAAATAGCCAAACCCAGCTTTCCAGGGTCTAGTATTTTTTCCCCAAACAATCTATTGTTTCATTTTAGCTTGGCCCTGCATTATTTGAGCTGTAGGCTTTCACAGTATTTATTATTGTTGTTATTTTTACAGACCCAATTCATGTTGGAAGGGAGGTAGCTTACTACTGCTCTGTCTGATCTTAATTCTTCTAATTTCTTAATTTTCTGCTCCAGTGAAGTGGGAAAGCTTAAAATTAAATGTTTCATAACTACTGCAGGAATATGCCTGTGAGATCCTGATCCTCAGAGCATTCAGCTACTGTAGGACTCATTAATTTCAGGGGGATTAAAATAAATAAAGATTTTAAGGACTGTTCTGACAGTCTCTTACATGAGGATAATTCTCACCAGTTTATTTGTACTGAAGCAAATGAAGCTATTATCATCATCTTTTATTCATTGTTGTATTAAGAATCTGTGTAATAGAGCTTACTTTTATGTTCTGTCCAGAAAAAAATATCATGTTGGTTACTTCTTTCAAAAAATCCAAAGTTGTACACCCTATGGTTGCACACCTTGTGCCTTTCCCGCATCAACAAAACATTGTTGTGTATAGCTGAGCTATTCTAATTAATACATTCATATCCATCCCCAATAACGATTGAGCCTATTTCTGTGGGAGGGGCAGGGCAGAATGGTCTCTTTCTGTCTTTTTGAGGAATACAAGCTATTTCTGTTTTATGTCATTTGGGTAATATAAGGGTTGGAGTTTTTTTGTAAAAAAAAGCTATGAAATTTTCACTGACAATATGATGTTTGATTTACGGTTAATGTTTGTGCCTCAGATTTATAGATTCATTCAGTTTGGTGATTGTAACCAATGAAGTGAGATTTGGGATCTAAAAATGCAGTTTATTATCTCACTAGGAATTTGGTCAGTTCAGTTTGTTCTCTAATAGTTCTGCCATCACTATTTAAAAGAACTAGATTTCACTATATTTTCTGTGTCTCTCTCACACCCACATACACATAAATATACAAATATATATAGGCCTACTGTATATAGATGTACAATTACATACATACATAAAATTCTAGGAAAAACATATAGTGTCAACATATAGGAGTGTCAAACTTGATTTCATTGAGGGCCGCATCACAATTGTGTTTGACCTCAGGGGGCCAGGGTGGGCATGGCCATCTTGACATTACTCGTGTCAGGGGGCGCCTGTAGTGGCCCAAGTGCTATGCCAGTGAAAACAGCTCCTGAGCTCCATTTTCTGCCATGATGGTTTCTGCAACCCTCTGCCAGTGAAAACAGAGCTTGAGAGGGCTGCTTGTGGCCCCCCAAGCTTTGTTCCCTTCGACAGAGGGCTGCAGGAGGCCGTCGCAGCCAAAAACGGAGCCTGGGAAGGCCACACATGGCTCTCCTGAGCTCTGCTTTTGCTGACAGAGGCACTGTGGGCCAGTCCTTCATTGTTTCCAGGGTGGCCCTGCGGACCAGATCTAAGCACCCCTTGGGCTGGATTCAGCCCATGGGTCTTGAGTTTGACACCTGATATAGTGGATCAAGATATAGTCTTAGTCATGATTGAAATAGCTTCATTAGAATCAATGCGACCCCTCTGAGTTATTTATGACCACCAAAACCAACTGAGATCAGCTAGGTAAGCTTTAAGCATGTGTAAAAGAAGTGCAACTCAATAACTTGGCATTTTTCCTAATCTGATGAAGACATTTGTTGAGTGATATTTTCACATGGAAATCTCTTTGAAGGCTTTTTATAAGTAGGTACTGTAATGGCTAAAGGCACGCAATGCCTCATCAAGCTAGTAAGGCACTTTCTACACAGACAATTAATTCCAGGGTGAATGGTCACATTGCTTGGAAGACAGTTGTTGTTTTTTCAGGCTGCATGAATACTGCTATATATTTGGGACCATTTTGTCAACACTCTAGTTTTTAACCATTCGGTGGCTTTCTTTGGTGCCATCAACCAGGACAAAGTCCAGATAAGCCAAAGAAAACTTTCAATTCTGTTGGAATGTTGAATGGGAAAATGAGGAATGGGTGTAAGGAAGCTAATGTGGGCAACCAAAAATAATATAACAACACTTTCCAGCAAACTTGCTACCACAAGATCAAAAATACCATAAAAACACATTCCAAATAAGTTCTACAGCACTCTCAGAATGAAGCAGATCGGCAATAACAATGGAAGATCATTTATAGCAAATGTCAAGACAGAGCACAGTTTATTTAGATGTCTAATTCTTGAACAAAGCTATTATTTTTTGGTGTTTGTGCTCATCTCTCCATGGGTGTGCAAGTGCCTTTATTTTGTCAGTTGTCTATAAGTATACATGCAGAGAAGAATATTCAATGAGTTTCCAGCTGTCAATCTGAAAGTTAATTACTTTGTAAGAGGGGATAAAGTGTTTCAATTTGTGTAAATCACAGAATTCATTTATTTAACAACTTCAATTAGTGAAGTTTTAAATTAAGCCAGATTTAACTAAAAGAAACAAAGTCACTGAGGATTGGTTTAATTGTCTTTTTCATAGCACCTATTGGAGCATAGCCTTGCACAGCTGCTGAAGTACTAATCTGCAGATGAGCATTGAGGAGTTCTTCTGGATGTTCCTTTCCAACTTACGAATCCATAACTGTTTGTTATTCAGGCTGTTATGCCAGGTTCTTCTTTCCTTCTTCTGTACAGAAACACTGATATTTTTCTGTTTAAAACTTTTTCCGTTGCTGAATGTATCTCTAGTGTGACCATCTAGTCGCCAATGCAGAAAGTTAACTGTGCTTGTTTATGTAGGACAGAAGAGTGGAATCTCAATTGTGCCACTCATTTTTGGAGGTGAATATTTGAGGAAAATTCCCTGAATATTTTGATATTTCTATCTAATTTTTATATGTCATCACTAGCTATTAACAAAGCTCTTTGTGTCCTGAAACAAATCTTCCTCCATCAGATGGAAGCTGATGCCAGGGAAGGTTAATTAATGTCTAAGACTGTTAAGCATTTTGGGTTCAGTAGCAAAAACATTCTTTGGAGCATGTAAGGATACAAATATCTGTAACTCCTTAAACCAAATGTTTCTCTTTCTGGAATCACATGGCACCTACCAAGGGCAATCTTCCAATCCAGGAAAAAAGATGTGGCTGATTTCATATAGGGGCCATGCCTATACTACATAAGCTCTGAAATTATTTGTTTACCAGATCTAGAATGTTGCCTAGCCATACTAAACACAAACCAAAGGATATTGGACAGGAAAGTTGTTTGCATAGGTTATGGCAATAGCCATTGTACCTGGTTTAAGCCATCAATGATAACTCTTTCATGGTAGACCATTATATGAAGTCATATTGAATCCATGATTTTCACTGTTTGCTTGAATAATGCATCACATTGGTTATAGGAACTAATGATTTATATCGTGGCCCAGAACTCAGGTGCTGATTCTGAATTTAAACAAGTTTCTCCAGCAGAATATGTGAATCATCAGCCTCAGAAGACACGAAGCCAAGAATCACCTGATCAAACATAGGCATCATCTGAACAGCAGGAGCAGTATGATTAGGAAAATGTAAGGCCTCCCAGTCCCAGTAGTGGGCAAATAGAGCAAAAAGCAGAAGAATGACATTCTATGAGGCTCTTTGCTAAGCAAGGGAGTAAATTCTTCGATTAAAAGCAGCAGGCTACATCTGGATTTAAGAAGCAGCCCTGACTCATTGTTCCTTGTTGAAATCAACTGCCTAATCTCTGGCTCTTGTGTGATGATCATAAGAGTTCTGCTTGTGAAATTTTGACCTTGGGACTGGCTGTCATGCCTGACTTGAAACTCTGGACTAGATTTTGATTATTCCATCCTGCTAAAAGCAAGACCATTCAGGCAAGCTTTGAAAAGCTTGAAGGCTTCCATTCCTTGTCTCCTGTTATCTCCTTGACCTTGAGTAAACTGCTAATTTCCATACCAAGTCAGTGTCTGTGAATGAATAACTGAAATCAGAAGAAGGGCAATTGTATTGTTGATGCATGTGAATTGATATTTATAAACATTTCATTTCTTTAAAAAGAATAACTGTAAAGCTAATCAGGAAATATTTAATGAGTCATGGGAAGGTGATATGTTCCTTCTGTAATTAAGGATTGCACACTCCTTTTTCATGTTGGGATGAATTATACAACAAGAGCCTCAAATCAATATCAAAGCATTATAAACAGCTAGGGTAAGTAGACAAGCAAAGGACCAGGGTGCTCAGATTATTTTATCATTAGTACTCTCAACAATAGGTTGATGACCAGTGAGAGAACAGAGGATTTCAGAAATAAATCACTGGGATTGGACTAGAACTCTGAGGTCCCTTCCAGCCCTATGATTCAATGTTCTGTTTTATCCCAGATTTTTAAACCAAGGTTCTTCAAATAAATATGCTCTAGATCTCACAAAAGTGGTGTTGGTTGGCTGGCAGTACAGTTGTGCCCCTATGCCATAGAGAAAGAAGCGCCCATCAATCCTACTAACAGGAAGGGTCTCAATCCATAGTCCCTTGATTGTTTCTTTATAGTCAAGTGATTGCAGGATATGTCAGAAGGAAGAAAACTTCTGTATCTCCCACAAAGCTTTTTTTTTGCTCAGCATGCTGTGAAAAAGATATCAATTGAGTTAATGGAGTAGACGTGAGAGAAGATCATTAGTAATCTTTGGTTTAGGAGGAAGGGGGGATTGTGAATAAAAGGGATGGGATCAGCTTGACTGGGTAGAAGGTTTTTTTTTAATCATCTTTGATTAAGGTCTGAGCTGAAAAAAAATCAAGGAGTTGGAACAATTAAGCTTCTCTGAGCTTGGGATATTACTTCTTCTGTTGTCTCAGGGAGACATTCCAGATGTCATTTCAAACCTTTTTTTTTTTTAAAATGACCTTTAGGTACTGTGACACTTGCTCCCTTTTCTTCTATTATGCCTTGTGTAAGTACCCTTTGGTCTGTTGTTTAAGTACTTCATGAACAAATGTGCATAAATAATATGTAGGAATCCATGTGCCATATTTCTATGGTATTTGTGTGTTCTGGCAGAATTGATTTATAGTGTATGATGGAAAAATGTTATATGTGCAGTTTTTGTCTGGGATTATTTAAAACTGACCTTGATGGAATGTCTGTACTTGGGTTTCCAAGCATGCAGTGTCTTTGCTTCACTGGCACTGCAAACAGGAGCATACGCATGAGCTCACAGCTGGATAGAGCTTTTGACACAGCTGTGGGTTTTTTCCAAAACATGCATCTGCTTTAACACATTCTGAAGAGCTCCTTCACTTCCATTTACATGCTTTGTGAAACAACTCTAATAATTTGCATACCTGTAATGTTTATTTTTTTTAAGTGGCATATTTTAACATTTTCCCCCTTTTCAATCTTTTATATCTGTTTTCTATTTAGTCTTGCTATTATTGTCCGTCATGAAGGCTACTTGAAACAGAAATAAAAAAGTACATGAATAACTAAAATATACTTACAAGCAGTTCCATCATTCTATTCTGTTCTGTTCTGTTCTGTTCTGTTCTGTTCCATTCTGTTCCATTCCGTTCCACTCCGCTCCGCTCCACTCCACTCCACTCTGCTCCACTCCACTCCACTCCACTCAAACTATATACAGGGCTGTCAAACTCCGGGCCACGGGCCGAATGCATCACACACTGGCCACGCCCATGCCTGGTTTAGCAAAAGGGAAAAAAGTCCCAATACATCACATGGTGCCGCTGTGATGACATGAGTTTGATCCCCCTGCTATAGAATATTTATTGATGAAGAGCTCCTATTTAACAATAGGTTTATTTCAGTAAATTTATATTTTGGTATTTCCCTAGTGAATACACAAACTTATTAAGAATTTACTTTTAAATATAAAATCCCAAAGAATGTTTTATTTCTTTTTTGCCTTCATTAACATACAAATAAAAATACCTCAACATAAAATCATATACGTTACTCACATACCTATGTGTGCATTTAAAGTTCTACACAAGAAAAAAAATGCCAACATTTATTTATAGGATAGAATCACAACCATAAAATATTACTAGAAATGGCATTTTGTATTCTTAATGCAAAAAACAAACATTACATGTATAATATGTTTTTGTTTTCAAGATAGATTGTTGACAGTGAGAATGAGTAGCCTGATGAGATGGAAACACAATTTTAATATGTCTGCTGTCAGAAAGAAACACGATAAGGAAAGTCACTAATATCTAGCTTAGAGTTAGAGGATGTTTCTCAGAAGTGTCAATTCTTTTGTTCCATTCTTTAATTACATTCATTCAGGTGAGCAACTGTCAAGCATGAAATGAATTCTACAGTGGGGACTAGTTGAATAAGTCAGTCTATCACATAGCCCTATAGGGCCCATATAAATGAACCAAAACAATTCACATTGCAAAAAACTGATTTGTATAATTCCACAAGATAATGCTTCTCAAAATAGCAATAAATTCCTTGCTTTTCTCTCACTAACTAGATCCCCTTGTTTCACCTGACTTTTCTTTTTAAATTTGTAAAGTTTTAAATCTTTATTTGTTATTTTTATTTACAAGAATGGCCCTGCTAGACATTCAGCTAAGATCTTAAAGGGAAGGACATGGTCCCAGAAATCAATGTCATCAATTTTCTGGTTTATAATTGGGATTTTTCTGATGGGTCATATCCACCATAAACACATACCTGGGTACCTTTTTGTGAGAACACCACTGACTTATCAAAATATACTATGAGTTCAAAAGATTACCTATCCCGACCTTACATTTTATGAATTTATGTAATTGTGTTTGATCTGGTAGGAGCTCAGTCCATGAGTTTCTACAGAGGGATGGTGGCCTTGCAGAGCATTCAGAGAGTTGGCATATTAATGCTTCATGGAAAACAGTGCATAGAGAATATAATTCATAGAATATGAATTATCTACTTTTTAATTCCTTTTCAATTGCAGTAACTGGGAAGTGCTTTGAATCATTTTCTTGATTGTCCCTTTGGGATACAATGGTATCCTTGTGTTTTCTAAGCATATTTTAACTAATTCCTATTAGAATGTAGTGGATATTGAAAACAGCAGTGTGTCTGAGATAGTTGCACAACAGAAAGATAAGTATATTTACATTTTGCCAAGGGAAGCAAAATGATATCAAAATAATATATGATGTTGAAAGAGCAGCTTTGGGTACCTAAAAATCTTTTCTGGAAGTATATCATTTATTTCTCCATATACATTCTTTAACTTTTTTTCAGTTAAAATGCTTTAATTAAAATATACTGTACTTTTTCTTATTTTGGCCTGTCTTTGAAAGCTCAAATTATAGTGAACTGAGCTACATCCTGAGAAATCACTGCTTGTGGAATCATGGCTAATCTCACACATAAAACCCATTTACTATATTTCTATAAAATATGTATGTGTATATTTTTAAATTCTAAAAAAATCCAAACGCAAAACCTTATATGCATTTGTGAAAAGGGACTGTTGTTAAGCACCTGGCTTAAAGTCCAGACACTTAATATGCCATATTATCATGTTATCTTTATTGTATATTAAAATGAAGGTGCTTTAAGCATGTGATCACCTGTTGTTAGTATGAGTTTCCTTTGAAAACTACTGTAATTTAATTTACATAGGATGAATGTAACTTTGACTACTCAGGACCTGAACTTTTAAAAAATGTAATGGCCTACTGTTGATTTATACAGAGACATAATCCATGTTTCAAATGTTTCTTTAACTTTCAGTAGATGTTGGGTACAATCCAAAGTGCTGTAGAGCAGGGATCCCCAACCCCTGGGTCGCAGTCTACTAATGGACCTTGAGTCCTTCAGAAATAGCCACAGAAATAACAAGTGGGCAAGCATGCATGTGCATCCCCACTTGCGTATGCAGCGGGCAAGCATATTCCATTTGTGCAAGCAACGGGCACATGTGTCTGCCACTTGCTGTGGAGCTGTGGAACCATCCCCTCCCCCCAGCTGTTCCGCAAAGTCGGAAAGATTGTGGAACTTTTCTGTTGAGCATTATCAGAGATGTACAGTATTATTTTTGAACTGTGATAATTGGTGTATGTTTTTTCAGATGCTTCTGCATTTTAAAAATATAATATTTAATATTTACTTGCTATTGAATATAAATCCCAACTTTTTGTTTATTCCAGCAATCAAGGCATTTGCAGTAGAACAAATGAAAAAGAATGCATGTATGTGAAAAAGCAGGGACTGTTGTAAATTAAACCCAGTTCATCTTTAGCTTAAATGGCTTAAGAAAGATAGAGGAACATACCACTTTTCTTCCTTCTTATTTGTTCAAGCCTTGGTTCCTTCTGTCCTGTATTTTCATTGGTAATCATGCTTACACAATATTGCAGACATATAGACTAAATGGATTTTGAACAACTATAGTGACACAATAGTTAGAATGCAGTATTGCAGGCAAACTGTCTATAGCCTGGAGTTCGATCCTGATGGGGCTCCAGGTTGACTCAGCCTTTCATCCCTCTGAGATCACTAAAAACAGGACCAAGATTGTTGAGGGCAATTTGCTGGCTTTGTAAACTGCTTACAGAGGGCTGTAAAACACAGTGGAGCGGTATATACCGTATATACTCGAGTATAAGCTGAGTTTTTCAGCCCTCAAAAAGGGCTGAAAAAACCACCCTCGGCTTATACT
>JANHJO010003016.1:101657-112536 GCA_032468235.1 Pseudoxyrhopus heterurus
AAGATTTTTGACAAGATAGAGAGCAGATATGTAAGCTTAATTTGGCTAAGAGGTATCAACTTTTTTTAAAAAATATGGATGAGGAATGTTGTATTATTTACAATCTCTTACATTCCAGTTCCTAAGGCAAGCCTTTATAGAACTTTGCTTTCAAACATTGCCAACAACCTATTTGTACTGTATGTAAAAGATTACTGATACACACCATTTATGCACTTGTAATAATTTATAAGTGGAAGGTTTGACCCATTACTTATTACGTTGAAAACGTTATCATAAACTTAAAGCTAGATTCATTATGCCCTCATTAATCCAACTGAGTCAGGCTAACTTAGAAGAAAAAAACTATTTGCTATTGCCTGATGAAAAAAAAAATGATGAACCAAGTTACATTGTTTGCAATAGTTGCAAAACATCCTCATTTGATAGAGTTACTGGCTGAGGACATGTTTTAGTATTGGTCTCCTTAGCTTTGAACATGTGAGGCATTTAAGTATTTTGAAATAGGTTTGGAAAGCTTTTTCCTTCTTTAAAAACAGGCTTCATCCTATCTCCTACCTCAGTAATCTATTTTCTGTTAACTTGTACCTGGGTTTTGACAGATACAGGAATGATGTCTCAGGGATCAAGAAAAATGGAAAGTTAGTCAGTTTTTGACATGAATTGACCAGCCAAGAGCAGAAATAATTTACTTTTTCTTGACATAACTGTGTCAAATTTTAGAAAGCATTTGACATTTCCTAAAGGCAAGGTATATATTAGAAACCTGTAAATTTAACTTTGAAGGAGAAATTGTACCAACCATTTCCTCAATTGTTTATTCAATACTATGTCATAATCTGAATGAGAGAATGCACTATTTCACCAAGAATTTATGAAATGCTTGGTTGTCAAACAATTAGATTGAAGGTTAGACGAATTGTTTTTATTAGCTATTTTTCATTCTCCTGATTCTCCTTTTTATTCCCATTTATATTTATGCCATTTTTATTTACATATTTCAAAAGCTCAGAGTCACTTTTCATATTTTTAAAACAAGATATTAAGGAACAAATTAGTCAGCATGCTTCATAATTAAAAGTGAAAGAACAGCAGCCTACTGAGGCAAAATTCCAGTTAAAAACAAAGATATCAATAGTGTCAACAAATATAAATATGCCCCCAGAGTCACAAACTCATTTACACTTTTACTGGTAAAAAAATTCCAAAGCTTGAAAGTACAAGAAAGGCCCTATTTCCAATGCTTACCTTTCATAATTGGAAGAAGAAATAATCTTGAGGAACAGGAAGAACAGCTGCAATGAAAAAATAGTCAGATAAATGAAATCTGAGTCCAAGGTAGAAATGTAATTTGTGAAAGCATCTTGGATGTGACCTTCCTTGATTCTCATGAAGATAAAATTGTTGAAGGAGAGAAGCACAAAACTTCCAAACTGCACCTAGGTAACATCATCAGTCCTAGAAGGGGAGTGGGGATTGTTCTCATTTTATAATAAGTTATTTATAGAAGTAAACAAAAGTCCCAATCAAGGAACTACCAACTCAGACAAACAAGCTAACAGTAAACAACCTAATCAAGGAACTACCAAGATCACTCCCACCAATAGTGACAGGGCAAGTCACTAGTCTATAAAATGAGAACTATTCTCATTCTCTTAGGATGTTGGTTATTGTCCTACAGTTTTATACTTCCATATTTAGTCCTATTACTTCAGGCCTTCTCTGTGTTATTATATTGTAATTTGCAAGTCTTGAAAATTTAGTAAGCCGTTCCCATCAATGGTGTTCCTGATTTTTCAAAGAAAGTACACAGTATGGTGAAATGTTATTCCACAAAACTAAGAGATGCTAAAACTTTCTCTCACCCTTTTGTCCCATTTGGGCTCCATGCTAATTTGATCCATATTAGTTCTGGGATTTGTTGAAAGATCATTTATTTGCACAAGTGTTTAAGACTATTATATTCTGGCAATGTTGTATATCATATCCAATGTAATCTTACCTAAAGAATTCTGAAAAGCTCTTTATACAACTGTGTTCTTTACTTCTATTTTGATATGATCAAGCAAGGCTGCTAAATTTGAGTGGAGAACCCAAATATTTTGATCATATGCCCAAATTTCAGAAAAAACTCAAATGATTTTTAGATTTATATACTGTATGCAACCATGGATTACTTAAAGTGGAAATAATTTCTAACAATATGAATTTTCCCATAAATGCATTTGTTCCCCAATTGAATTTTTCCATGTATTTTACCAGGAAATATAGTAAAGGCAGGCACAAAAAGTCTGTGCCATCCTAATCATACCCATGAGCTACAAATCCATTGCCAGTGTCCATTTTGGTCTCTGAATTCATGTGGAACTAACCTTACCCTAAGTGAATTTGTCCCGCAATGGGATTTTCCCATATATTTTACGAGGAAAGATTGAAAATGCAGGAATGAAAAGTCTACATCCTCCTAACCATATCCAGGTGCTCCAAATAGATTTTGGTCTGTGAATTCATGGGAACCTAACCCTAACCCACTACTTTGGGTTTTAGGTTTCCAGCTAACACAGATCTATTTAAGAACAAGATCCAATAAAAGACTCACTTTTTTCTTTATATACTATATCTACATCATCAACTTCAGAAACATTTGAAAGTGTACAGGCACAATACAATCAACACATAAAAATTACACAAACTAAAAGGAATTGAAACCAACCATTAGTCTTGAAGACTGTCATGTAGGCATGTCTACTGCCAAAAGCCTAAAGAACAAGTTAGTGCTTAGTACTTTATAGAAACCTAGTAATTGGGGAATCCCATAATTCTCAGTAATGCAAAGGATGGAGGCCGCCTCCAAGTAAGAGAACTTCCTGTCTCTCATTGTCTTAATTTATGAAAGGTGGGACACTTAGCACTCCCTCCTATCAGAACACAAAGCATATGTAGGAGATGACCAGGCTGATCCCAACAAAGGTGTCAAAAGTCTCATAAGTCATGAGTCCCTGCACACCCGTAAGAGATCTAAGTCCAGCCCACCTTGAACGCCTTCCTTATCTTCTGCTCATTTCCCTTGACAGTTGGTCAGATTGTTGTAGAGAGCTTAAGGTTGAAATAAATCTTTATATTCATTTGAACAGCCTGAATCTCCTGATTTCCATGGTGCTTGACAAGATGGCCTTCCATATCTGGATGGAAGAGATGGTTCTGAAGTACGAAGGGTGCAAGGCATATGGCAGGCAAGCCAAATACTTCACACAAAGTAGTCTTTATCACAGCCAGCAATTAACTGCATCTTTTGTGAAAGAAAGGACTTAAGGGGTGGTTCAAAAGTTTTTATCTTCTTCATAGGAAACAACAAACTCTCAAACCTTCCTTCCTATGAATAGGGAAGGAGCCAGTGGAACACATCTTGACAAAATTCTCTTTTTCTGTTTGGCACTATCTATAATGCAACTGAAGATGACAGTGTTGATCCTAATATTTCGTGCTAGGGCCAATTCAGTTTTACTGTTGCCAAATATCTGGTATGCAAGGCCATAGAATCACATATTTTAAATCACTTTTCCAGATTTTAATCTGTAAGGAAATTGGATTTCTAGTGGATTATACAATTATTTTGTTATAAAAGATTGTCTTTTCCTTTCACAAATTAAACCCTTGTTCATTTGCTATGGTGATACTTCCTACTCTGCTGTACTGCAATTTCTTGCCCATAATAAAATTTGTTCAGTCTCTCTATCATTTTCTCACATGCACAGGTACATGTCCTCCCTTAGCTGTACACTCATCAGTCTTCCTTGTTTTTGATGCTGCAACACTGCAGTTTTAGGTACCATAAACATAATTAATAAAATGCTAATGCGATTTTAGTGAGCATTTTTTTTAAAAAAAAGAACATACAGTGAAAACTCTGTGATAAGGAACACATACATCTTGAAAGCATACTTAAAAAGGAATTGGCATTTGCTCAAATATTGACAATTGCCTCATATATTGCTTAGTTTGTGTTGGAATAAGATAGGCAGACCATTTTAAAATGAAATAAAAAAAAGATTTTAAAAATAGAATCTTCTCAAAGATCCACTTATTTAAATCATGAATCCTAACTGGTTGAATAAGCAACCAATGTCCTTAAGTGACATGTTTGCATTTCTAGTTATTCTTAAAGTCCTAAATATGTTTCCAAGAATGGCATTCAATGGCAACCACTGAAATTTTGGGGAAGGAATTTGAGGGAATTGTTGGGAGGGAAATACCTATTTTTAAGTTCACAGTACAGTTCTCATCTATTTACTATATTAAAATGGCAGAGACATGTTGTCCCTTTTCAGCAATAAAGATTATAAACAACTCCAAGGATCACAAGGAGACATAAAGATTGCCTGCTGCCTTGGGCATCTGGTTACCCACCAGTTTCATGTATGAAACAATATATCATTTATACTACTGATAAATGTGTAAGCTTACAATGTTGAGCCTGAAAGTTAGAATTGGCCAGCTAAGTTACAGAATTTAAAATGTAGTCCAGGTATCTGTACCTAGTCATTTGTTTCTATTGGGTGATCATCATTTGTTGAGAGTTGGTTGCCATAAGGGTGGGTCATTTTTACACACCGCCATGCAATTTTGCATGATGAGAAGTTAAGCATGCCGGAACAGCGGATGCATTGTGTGGATTAAGGGGCTTTAAAATAATAATAAGAAAACAACAACTCCCACACACATCCATTCCAAAGAACTGCTATTGCAGGTCTGAAAGTTGCAAACACACACCCATCTCACAAAAAGCTGAACAGGTGAGGCAAAAATAGAAGTCATTTGCAAATGTCAGGTCTGATTGCCAAGTGTAAGTCCACAGCTTTCTACTTTCTACTTTCTAGAAACCCACAGATTTCTACTTCAGTTGAAAATCAGAGTTTGAAGGTAAGATAAGTAATTTGCCAATTAAATCCTGAATATATATGTCTTCCCATGACTAGGCATTCAGTGACCCATTTGACTTTCCACTGACAATTGATGTTAAAATTATTAGGCAATAGTGGAGACAATATGTAGCTCAAAGTTGAACTGTTGAATTCTTGGTGCCCTCAGGTCATCAGGTCTACTCTGCAGCAGAATACTATGCCTCTGTAGGGCTTAATAGCTGCCATACTAGTAAGTTAGACACCAGACTCAAGAGCACCATGAGGATTATAAGAGGATATATTAGAATCACTCTGACTTGCTGGCTTCCAGTTCTGAGCCACGTAGCATTGCCAGGTTTAAGAAGGCAAGATGAGAGAATACAGAAACATTATGGACAACTCACTCCTACAGGCGCATGTTGACCTTTCTCATTTATCAACAGGAAGATAAAAAATCCAGAAAGCCCCCACTGGCACTTGCACAACATCTGCCCAACAACTTTAACATCATGCCAACCCTGAAGTGAGCCTGGACGAAGCCATCTTGGAGGCTTCAGGGTTGCCACACAGCAGTGGGAGGGGGGAAATTGATGGGGTTTTGTAGACAAAACAATAAAGTTTTCCTCTGGGAACCAAGGATGGTCTCACAGGTGGCTGGCCAGAGGAAGAGTCTGTAACTCAGCAACCAGCCAGCACCTGGATTGGACAGTGTGACTAGTGACTTGTGGGGGAGGGGAAAACTTTTCTTTTTAATTAGGTGAAAGCTGCGGGAAACCCCAGAGTCAGTTTTCACCAGTCTGTGCCAAAATGATATATCCAATACACTGTTCTTTGAGGAACTTGAGTGCCTCAGAGTTTGTTTTTTATGGGTGCATTACTTGGAACGCTGAGACGTCATTTCCCAATGCAAAATCAAATGGGTCGCTGAATGCACAATCATAGGAAAACACATAAATGATGCCACAAAAGAGGTGCCAGGCTTTGAATTACCACGTCAGCAATAGACAATCCTGAATAAGATATGCACCTCACATGGCATCGGTCGAAAGCTTCTGTATAAATGGGGCATAGTATCCTCCCCTCAGTGTGACTGCAGGGTCCCACATCAAAGTGTAGATCATTGTGACTGGCTGTAAGCTGACGGCATATACTGGTCCAGTATCTGATTTTTTTTTAAATATAAACAATGCTGTGCTTCAATGCTTAGATGACCTAGATGACCTGTTAGATGACCTGTTATATTTGAACATAGATCTTTTTAATATTTGTATTTTATTATGTTCTACTAATCTAGATGGAATGTTAATATATATTGCTAGTCCATGTATGATATGCCATATGATATGCTAAATAATAACCTGGTGCTCTCTGATGTTAGCTAGCATGGTTATGCAAGGTAAAAATGAAGCAGCAAGAACCCAAAAATATACAGCATTGCTGGAATTTAGCCACAACGGAAAAGTAATTTCTCTGATGCCATTATTTTTTGTCTCAGTCAGGGTCAATTGTTTCCATTCATCCCAGATCGTCCCCCAACAATGCACATCCCTTGCTTCAAATAAGGAGATTTGGGTCCAGGTTTTCCACGATTTTGACCATTACTAACCATAGCACAGGCTTCTCTATTCTTCCATTTGCTCCCCAACCAAGTTTTTGCTGTCTCCTGGGATTACTTACTCTGCCAATTACATATTATACAAAAAGAAGAACAGCACTCAACCTCCATGGGCCAAACAGGACTTAGGCCTGCATAAATTTGCATGTGCTAATGCATTTCCACAGACAAAATGTAGACATGATATAAGTACAAGTAATATGACTACTGTAGATAAATTATGTGCCTGCCAGACTTGCTGGAATGGAAATTTCAAGGTATCTGGTCTTCTTATCACTGTTCTATCACTTTAAGCCACATGCGGACAGGATAACCTTTCAAATGCAGGATGCAGTCAGGAGAATTACCCTCTATAAAATACAACATAAGCCTTTAGTAAGATTATTGTAATATTCCTAGCTATTTTCTGAAAATTCATATTGGAAGGGAGAGATCTGGCTTTTTATTTGGAAA
This sequence comes from Pseudoxyrhopus heterurus, assembly GCA_032468235.1. Lineage (NCBI taxonomy): Eukaryota > Metazoa > Chordata > Lepidosauria > Squamata > Pseudoxyrhopus > Pseudoxyrhopus heterurus. The sequence continues at coordinate 108,627 of JANHJO010003016.1, forward strand.
TGTTAAGTATTTGGGGATGGGGGTGAGTTCAAAAAAGAGAATAAAGGGAAAAATATGCTATCCTAAGATTAGCCCTGGATAGATTTTTTATTGAGAAATAATCCTTCTGTTTATTCCTATATATATCAGAGCTTACTTCTAATTTTGGAACTTAAAGCCTTTAAAATTACTTTAGATTTATTTTTTTTAATTTTCTTTTGCAAATCACTGTGGCTTTTCAATATCCAACCCAACATACTTGAATAGTAATTTTAACTCTAACATCTGAGAATAGATTATGCAAACTCTTTTTATCTAAAAGAATAGAACAATAGCATTTCCCAGTTTTGCATATGAGTTTCTTTGCCCTAACATGAAGATAAATGTATAGTCATTGTGGACCTAGTCCCTGAGACAAGCATTACATAAATGTGTGTGTATGTGTGTGCATATATCTCAATATACGTTTATGTGTATGAGTAACTTTTCTCCAGAAAATTCTACTAAACTAGTTTCATATATTATTTCTATCCATGCATATAAACTGGGGCTAGCATGCATAAGGACACATATGCAACTACCCACACCAGCAAGTCTACATATCAGTGTGCATGCACCCACATCAATTGGAACTGAAGCCTCCTCCCACACATCTTCCAACATGTTTCTCCTCCCCTGTCAGACATCTGCAGCTGCTCATACTAATACTTTCGTCAAAGGCCCAATTCAGACAACACTCAATGATTACAGAAACCTCTTACAATAGAAGCTGATAGATTTGACATTGAATTTTTCACAAAGAGGTTCTTTGGGTCCAAGCTGGGATTTGCTGGAAGATGGTGGCAAAATCAATAGATGTGAAAGCAGTAATGCAAGAGAGGACCAGCTAGTGAGAAGAAGACAGAAGGACAAAAAGTTAACGAGAGGTGGAAGATGGTATGCTAGCAGCCATGGCTGTGAATTTCCTGTCTGATGAATGTGTCATAAGGCTTTTTAAATGGTGACATCAGTCAAAGGAAAATTTACTATGTGTAAAATTCTGGAATAAGGCAACTTCACTCTCTATTTTCAGAATGTAGTGTGTGAAAATAGAACTTAACAAAATAACAGAGTTGGAAGGAGATCTTCTAGTCCAACCCTTTACTCAAGCAGGAGACTCTATACCATTTTCAGATAAAGGGTTGTCCAATCTCTTCTTAAAAACCTCCAGCGATGAAGCACCTTCTGGAGGCAACTCATACCACGGATTAACATAAGACTTTACAGAAAATTGTGGAAATTGTAGATATGGGGACAATTTTGTCTCTCTGCAAATATACCCAAAAGTTCTTACTGTATTAGTATATTGCAGCTTACAACGAGAAGTATGAGCTTCTTGTGCTCTTTTAACTGACAAAGTGCCATGTATAACATGAAGCAATTCTGGAACAAGTTGTAGATGCAAAAATAGATTTGACCAAAGGATTTCAAGAGTTTTAATTTTATGATGCTAGACCATGGGTGTCAAACTTGCTGCATCACGTTGCTGTCACGTGACGTATTGTGATGTTTTTTCCCTTCACGGAGCTGGGATGGCCGTGGTCTGCATGTGACGCATCCAACCCACAGGCCAGTTTGACACCCCTGTGCTAGACAGTTTTGCATTTTGATTCTCCAGAGGCACTGTTGGGTGTTATATATGCATTTGCAGATTCATTCAGAGAATTTCAGTGGAAAAACAAGAAGATTTACAGTTCTTCACCAGCAATCACTATTTCCAGCAAAGAAACAGCAGCAAAGAAATGTCATGCCACCATTGATGCTATTAAAATATAACTCCTCACAGAGTTGTCCAGACCTCAAAATATTTATATGGACTTTAACATGAAGCATCGGCTAACACTGGCAGAGCTACAGTGCATTTTATGATTAGAGGCTCGTCAAAGAAACTGCCACAAAAGCAACTCATTTTGTAGCTTTGATAATATGGTTTTAATAATGGTGGAAGAATATACAGGGTGGGCTACAAACAGGTCTTCAAACACTAACGTGAACCTTTGGTCAAGGCCCTTTCAAATAATGTCTATTTTGCTGAACAAAGTGTTTTGTTCACAATGAATTTCTTTCCTCACGTGTAGCATGTTCTACCACAACATGCTCTTAATTTTCTATTTAAAAGCAGTGCATCTTTTTGATATCCAGAATGGCTATTACATTTTGGGGAGATTTTTTCTACTTATTGTTGCCTTTCATCCCTTGATATTTAGTATTGAACGATTGTAATTATTCATAACTTTTCATTTCTAACTTAAAATATCGTTGCAGGGAAGTCAAATAGATTTCGGTCATATGCATTATGGGATTCTTTCTTGACTCTCAGCTGACCATATATATATATATGGCTGGCCCAAAACATGTTATTGCCTGATACAAAGACATTGATGAAGATGAAGCTTTTCCTTCTTGCTGACTGGATTGCTAGCTGAATTTGAATTCAATTGCTGGCCCTCTAATGATGAACCCAAAGCCATGGGCAGCAATGCTATTTTGTAATTAAGACAAATGGAGGTAAGAGGTGGATCTAAAGGAATGAGCTAGGAATAATCACTATTCTCTTCCCATCCCCTCAGCATTTGCTCACTCTGCCTAATGGCAACTTTGCTGGTACATGGAAAAAATCCTCCTTTCTTCCTTTGTTTTCTATGGGTGCGTTACTTGGAACACTGATGCCTCCTATATCACTTATAGAGGTAGCCAGATATTTTCCTCCATCTACTTATAACACTACCATGTAAAAGATGAACATTTGAATAATAGGTAAAAATAGGTGTAGAAGGTATGGCTTTTTCATGGTGAAAGAGAATGTTTTTAGAAAATATTTTTTCATTCTTTTCCAACATGCATACATTAAAAAGGACAATGTTCTGGGAACAGTGTTTTAGGTTTTTTGGGGGGCTATGGGGGTCACTTCAAGTCATTGTTGACTCCTGGAAACTGCCTGATCAGTCTCTGCAATTTACGTGGCAAAATTGCAGAAGTGGTTTCCATTGCCCCCTTCCTTGGCTTAAGAGGCAGTGCCTGGCTAAAGGACATCCTTTGCATCTAAGGCAGGGCTAGAACTCACAGTATTCAGTTTCTAGTTTGGTGCCTTGACCACTATGCTAAAGTAACTCTCTTTGGGCTATAATATACTGTATATATTTATTCATATATCATGTTCATATATTTATATAGGCATGGTCATGCAAGATCTTGGACTTAGAACAAACTTCAGCAGGAAAATTGGAATCTCTCATTTTTCTTTTACTAAATATCTTCTGGATATTTTCCCTCAGAATAGTATTTTGTATATGAAGTATTTTGTATACTATCCCTCAGAATAGTATTTTGTAATTGCGATCATCATCATCATTGTCATCATCATGCATGCATGAGCTATTTATTCTTATGATTCATGCACAACTTGCTAATTGATGGGGCATGAAAAGGTTCAGTGGTTCCTGAAGAGAAAAAGGGAATGTTTATGTTGCCCAGAGCACCTTAAATAAATTAGATTGCAGTATTAGTGCAAACACAATATTCTTTAATTTCTTCTCCAGGCTTACGTTATTCCTAATAATGTGTGAAAAAGCTAAAATAGAAGTGTATAATTGAAATGCACTCACAATTACCTAAAAAGTACTGACGTTGGCACGTTTCTCAAGATATAGGCAAAGCATTTAAGCATGGAGTGAAACAGTGATAAACCAAAATAATTTCTCCAGGAAAAGAAGAGTAGGATATTTCAATGGAGTAACTTTTCTCCATTCTAACAAAAAGTTAGAAGATGTAGCTACTACTAAGTTATGGACAGTATTAAGAGCTGATGCCACATATGATGATTTAACTTTGTGTGTTAATGTTATGTCTTATATAACATAGATAGATATGTATATATATAAATGTATTTTGG
>JANHJO010003016.1:125573-135952 GCA_032468235.1 Pseudoxyrhopus heterurus
AGCTGGTGGGATTCGATCAGCCAAACTGCTGATCTGCAGTACTGTGTTCTTACCACTTGAGCCACTGCAGCTCCCTACAATGCTATCTAATAGTGACAATGCTATCTAATAGTGACTTCCTTCTAATAGTATTCTTTTAGACAACCTTATGATACATTACTAGGATGTTGGGATCACATTCGTGATACACCCTGATTCAATTGTGTAAGGATATTTTGCTGGACAAACCAAAATGCTAGGGGCAAAAGTTACGGAAGAATCAAATTGAACTATGGAATCTCACCTACTGGAAAATATGGAAAAATCAAAGTAAGGAGATGTTATCTATATTGCCATGGTCACTCAAAATGAATTAGGTGAAGGGGAAAGAGGGGAAAGGAAGAAGTTGAGCGGGAAAAAAAAGTGAGGGATGGAAGTCTAAGAAATACATATTCCAAGAATGGGGAAGGTTATTTAAATCAAACTAGTGATTTTTTAATATTCTACTTGAGAAGGTAGAATTATTTTATAATACTTTATACATATTTCCATTTTTAGTAAGTAATATACAAACTTTCCATATAATTCCACATAGTATATAACTGCTTAAAATGTTACTTACTGCAAGTGCCACCACTGAACATTGGAATTGTTTCAAACATCATTTTATGAAACAGCAGTGCTACTGGTCTGTAATCCAGATGATTCTTTAACAGATAGCTATAATAATATACATAGCGTCTCTGACTGGGAATAGTCACTCCCTTAATAAAAAGAAAAAAACATTTATCATATATTGTCACAATTCATTAGCTAAACAGACTTTCATAAAGTAAATTCTAAAAAGGAATTAGAATGGTTATGTGCAGCCAAATCTATCAATAAAAAGAATATTTGTAGCTCAGGGTTGAACCGTGCGGTCCTTGGTGCTGTCTGGGCTTGGGTTTTTTTTGCAGACATTTCATTACCAAACTAGATAACTTCATCAGTGGTTAAAGGAGTGGGGTGTGCTCTCTGTTTAAATATTAATGGCTCATCCTATCAGTGTTGGTGGGACAACCATGCTCAGAGAACACCAAGCGCCTAACAAATCTATCAATCTCATACATATTTTATGATAGTTTTGAATGTTTAGTGTAACTCTTCTAATACTCTTCTGCATTAAAAAACAATCCAGATCTATTTTTCCATAAGGATCTACAACACCTGCCTTCAGCATACACTTTCTATACACCAAATTGCAAATAAAATTTAATCAATCCACGAGGGCAGTCAATCCACACTGGTTAGACACTTTTACAAGACATGCAGAGGAGTAAAGCATATTGAAATATTGTTGTTGCTTCTGTCCGGGTTCACACTGTGCATAGCTAAGGAAGTAGCACAGAATTGTTTGGGGAAAAAATAGTGTGCAAATGGAACGTGATTTGTAATCTGATCTACAAAATCTATTACTGTGATTCTTATCCTAAGCTTATAGCGTGTTATAAAAACCACATTCATCATTTTTGCACCACAATAAAATACCACAATATTCCCATCACCACCACAATATGACTTTACATACTAATTTTATGTTTGGTTGAGTTTTCCAAATCCTTATATTTGGCCACAACATTGCTAAGTGCAATGAGTACATTAAAAATGGTATATGCATAATGAGAAGATATGCGGTTCCTCCTCAGTATTATCTGTGAATTGAGTCCTCTTATTACTTATTCATTGTTCAAAGCAAAAGCATGAGATGAAGTACAAATAACTACACCCACATCATTGCTGAAGAATATGAGTGACATATCCTTCCTGAAGATAGAGCCTGCCCATCTTACAGATTTTAATCTATTTTGTAATCTATTTTGTTTCTCATTCTTCTCTCCCTTTCCTTGTCCTGATAATATGCATATTATACCGATCCTGCTTTTTTTACTCCCCAATAAAATTATTCCTTAAAATTTTATATATATATACACACACACACACATATACACACATACACACACACACACATACATACGCAGGAGAAAAAGCAATGCTAAAATGAGATGCTTAATTTTATAGCTAATTAATTTTAATCAGTGGTTTAGGTTCTTTTTGACATATTTGGCAGATACCCATAAACACACTTCTGCATCATCATACTATGAGTGTGATGCATATCAATATCAATTATGGGGAGAGGAAAAATCTCCAGGATCAGTTTCTGATGAAGTTGACAAACATTGATAAAGTGGAGAATATGGGAATTGCATAGGATTGTTTTTTTCAATGTCTAGAGCAGAGGTGTCAAACTCGATTTCACTGAGGGCCGCATCAGCATTGTGTTTGACCTCAGGAGGCCAGGGTGGATATGGCCAGCTCGATGTCACAGGTGCCTGTGTGGCCCGAGTGCTCTGTCCAGCGAAAACGGGTTCCCGAGCTCCATTTTTGGCTGTGACAGCCTCCTGCAATCCTCCAGTGAAAACGGAGCTCAGGAGGACCGTGTGTGGCCCTCTCGTGCTCCATTTTTGCTGGCAGAGGCACCATGGGCCAGTTCTTCGCTGTTTCTAGGGCAGCCCTGAGGGCCAGATCTAGGCACCCCACGGGCCAGACTCGGCCCCTGAGTTTGACACCCCTGGTCTAGAGTACTTTGGAATGTTCTTGTCTGAAATCCAGGATCGTGTTCTTTTTAAGTGGATCTATAGAAACTCTATTAGAAGGAGGGGAATAAAATCCATAGGGAAAAATAATAGCAATAGCATTAGATTTATAAATCTATAATTTATTTAAAAACCAGATGACAGGCCAATTACTTCCAGAATTTTAATCCGCAATAAAAAAAAAAACATTATAGATTAAATAGAGTAGTAATTTTTTGATCTAAGAAATTCTATTTTTGTCTCTTGATTACAAATGCTAATAAAAGAAATTTAATCTAAAGGCCAATCATATTCAAGATAGACGCGATACAGTTGATAGCTGAAAAGTTTTGCAACATTCAATGATCTCTTATTTAGGATTATCCTAATTAAATTGGAGTATAGTGTAAAAATCAACCACAAATATTGGTGTGGGTGAATATTAAAAAAGGCAAATTCTGTGCCTGAGTTCTGCATATCTACTGGTAAATCATGGATGGCAAACAATGTTTTTAGTAGAGATGTTTTGCTGTAGTATTATTTATTAAACTGATATATTGTCCATTTCACTCTGCAAAGTGACTACAGATAGTCCTTGATTTACAGCCATTTGTTTAGTGACTATTCAAAACTACAACAATTCTGAAGAAATTGACTTCTGACAGTTTATGACCTTTGCAGCATCTCCATGGTCATATGATCGAAATTCAGCCACTTGGCAACTGGCATGTATTTATGAAGTTGCAGTGTCCTGGGGTCATGTGATCACCTTCTGAGACCTTCTGACAAAGTCAATAGGGAAATTGAATTCCCTTACAAACCGTGTTAATAGCAACTGCAGAGATTCACTTAACAATATGGCAAGAAAGGTTGTAAAATGGGGCAAAACTCACTTAACTGTCTTGCTTAGCAACGGAAATTTTGGGCTCAATTGTGGTTATAAGTCAACAACTACCTGTAGTAATTTCACCACTCTTCTCTTCATAGATCTATTGCTTTCTGCTGTGTAAATACAAGTTTTGAAAAAATGTCCAGAGATTGCAAGGTAAGTCAATACTCATCCTCCACAATATAAACTTACAGTTATGATATTCTGAAAACAAGTTATGTTCAGTACTACCTGAATTTACATATGGTAAACAGAACAAGTTTTGTTTTTTGAAGGAGGCAATGCTCCTTCATTAACACGTAGTGGTCTAAAAATATATCCAGATTTTTCAAGAAAAGCATGTAACATCAATAAGTAAACTCTTTCAAAGACATTTCTGCAAAACCATATCTAGACAGCACAAATCAAAGCAATTTAATTTCACAGATTGTAAAATAACATATTCCAGGCAAGGTATTTTCCATCCGATTACGAATCTGCAAGAAATCTGTTTGCTTTTCTAAAACGTTCTTTACACGCAGCTCAGATTTTCCACACCACCTATGTATAACTGCTATTTTGTATAAAAAAATTTGGAATCAGAAATCAACGTCAATAGTACTGACTTAAGATAGCCAGTTCTGGAAGTGCATATCCATCCAAGCCCTACAATACCCACTTCCTTCTGAAAGCCAAATAAAGACAAGACTTTATATGCAGGGCTCAGGAATTGGGCTCAATGGCTCATCAAGAACATAAGGCTGATGAACAAAGAATGAAGACACAAAATTTCATGTTGAACTGACCAATGACATTTGCTTAGCACTGGCTAACCTCTTGGATCTCTTCCAGCCTCTAAATATTCTCTCAATCTTTCTTCTCATCCCAGTTGAACGTGATTGTTATTTCTGGCTTGTACTTCAACTTGGCTATCATCATTCTCGAAGTGCTGTCTTTCTTTAGTTTAGCTCTTGTTCAAACATCAAGTATTGCTTTTCAAAAAAAGACATTCCATCTAACTTTTTGCCCCAAGTGGATTACCATTCATTAATATTTCCTGAGAACCGAGCATGCATGCAGGAATTGCTTAGACAAGTGGGAATAAGAAGAGTCATGGTATGGTTGCGCAAATAAAAACAGGCAAGAAATTTACTGGAAATAGGCATGGGGGGGGGGATTTTCACCTTGCAAGAGTATGAAGTGCCTATCTAGTGCTAGTCGAGTGTTCACTTTGAAGGAGCTAGAAATAAATCTGCTTATTTCTTTCCTGTTTTTAAGGGGAGCAGATAAAACAAGAAGCATTCATCTCATGCTGCTGAAGTATAATTATAATTTGCCTATATGGATCCTATAGAAACAATGGAAGGTCACAAAACATCCAAGCGCTAAAATGAAGATAGACATGAACAGAACCACTTAAACCAATCAAAACTATAAACAGATTTTGCATAAAATGGGTGGATACTGAGCGGTAACAAAAAGTATCAAATGGACAAAAATGGTTTATATTACTAAGGCTTAATGACCAATTATGTTTTGAGACAGACAAGACTACATTCTTGTCAGATAGTTGGAGTGACAACAAAATTAAACTGGGTATATCTAATGATTAGTGTTTCTTTCAGTGCTATTTTAATTCTGAAACATCAAATTCACTTTTTATTTTAGGTGAGATTTTGTCTATTGCAAACGTATTATTATAGGTCATCTTGAACGTTCTGGCAACCCTAATAGGTTTAAGTATATCAAGATCCAATTTCCTTTTTAAAAATTATAGAAACATTCTCTTTAAAAACTAAAACGCTCACTGCCACAAATTTTGAATGCATAATCATCACTTTTCAAGAAAAGGTCTCTACCCAAATTTATTCATGTTTAATTGGGAATGCAGTGAACCTAATTCAAAGTACTAACAAGGTTATTTACAACTATATATTACAGGTGAAGTTAAATTCTTATGGAATCATCAGTTACTGAAGGGAAGGCTTCTGAAGAACAGCAGCTAGAGAATTATACTCTTGAGTCTTCACCTTGGCATCTAACAGCCACTAATGTACAAAATAATATCTCCCTTGGCATATACTGACCCATTTAAGCAGTTTGCCTTCTGGTAAATGGCCTTTTACTACTTTGTGGCAATCATTTTGGATAATGCCCATAAAATGCTTTCAAATTCTAAATGCACCCACTGAAAAGGCTAGGAATCCTCGATTACCATCTTCAAATTCTGAAATACATTGCTTTGAGTAAGGCAGTATTCTTTACATAATATGAGAATAAAGCATTAAGTAACTCTTGATTATTCTCTCCTTGAAGCATGCAAGTTCGTAAAGCACAGAAAAATACTTTGATTGTATTGTATCATTCTCAATACCAAGTGGCCATTTTAAGTGTTCTGAGTTCAGAACAAAACATTCAGTGTTTGTCCCAAGATCAGACACAGTGATGTATTTGCTGTATGTCATTTCAAGTGTCCTAGAACTCATCAATGCTTTCTTCTAAGCCATGGAAATTTATAAAATGCACTAAAATGCGCCATCTATGCTCCCAACTGACTGGAACTAGCTGAGGGTAGGAGAGGGATATATTAATAATCAGTTAAACATATATTTAGCTTTTTGCCCAACAGCTAAGTTTATTGCTTTTTTAAATTCTTTGCTATGGGGAGTTTTAGTTCCAGCTTTCTTTGTCAAGGCACACTGCCAAATACAAAAATATGCTACCAGTACTTTTTTTTTATTCTATTGAACTTTCAGGTGCTAAATACAAATCTCACTCCTTTGTTTGTCAAGATTGGTAATTAGCTTACTTAAGAAAAGGAATTGCTCATGTCCATTAGGAAAACTTCGCTTTTTTTTTTTGTAGTGCAGTTAGCTGTTCGTGTGTTGGTCTGAAGAAAATAGCTTGCTATTAATTCTTTACTGGGCTAGGTTCTGTGGTTACTGTCTGAGCAAACAATATCACAAGGATTGTGGGGGGGGACTAGGGGAGGAGAAGAGAGCACTATGTACGCTACCTTGAGCTCCTAAAAAAATAGGTTCCTGACATATTCCATATCAAAATAGTAAAAACTGGATTGGAATTCAGCAAAATATGCTGACATGACTTTTTTTTTTAATTTGGAGTATGGACGAGTTTTTAGATCTATATTCAGTATTAGAACATTTAAATTCAGGGCAGGTGCCATTTTTTTATTATTACCAGGGAGAAGGAACAGCCAGGGGCCATATTTCAACAATCTCCTGGCACAGTCATGATAAGAATTTCTGGGATATGTTTCTCAAATGCTAGGCTTTACTAAGGGTGGTATTACTTTTCAGATGGGCCAAGTCTACACAAAAGCTTATGCATGATTTTTAAAATTGTTTTCTGCTAAAATAAGGTAAAAAATAACACTATTTTATGATGTAATTGAAGGCAGAAGAGGTATGAGCCTCAAGCAGCTGCCTGTTTATGATTAAGGCAATGTATTTGATAAAAGAAAACCCAGAACTATAGTACTGTGTAAAAGTTCTAGGAGTTGTGCAAATAGCTGTAAATTAAGAATACTTTCAAACATATATATTTTTAATTTTTTTTTATCAATTTACAAAATGCAAAGTGAGCAAACGGAAGAAAAATCTAAATCAAATCAATATTTGGTGGGACTACCCTTCGGCTTCAAAACAGCATCAATTCTTACATTTGAGCAGTTGCACAAAGTCAGGAATTTTGTAGGATTAGAGGCAGGTATATGATTAACCAATTATACCAAGTAGGTGCCAAAGACCATCGATTTCATATGTAGGTTGAAACACAGTCATTAACTGAAATAGAAACAGCTGCCTAGGAGGCTTAAAACAGAGTAAGGAACAGCCAAACTCTGCTACTAACTCTGAGGTTGTGGAAGACAATTTCATGTCACAGGTCAAATATCAAGGCAAAACTGAGCACAGGAACAAGACACAAGGTAGTTTATACAGCATCAGCAAGGTCTCTCCCAGGCAAAGATTTCAAAGTAGACTGAGGTTTCAAGATGTGCTGTTCAAGCTCTTTTGAAGAAGCACAAAGAAACAGTCAACGTTGTGGATTGTAGATGCAGTGGTTGACCAAGGAAACTTAATGCAGCAGATGAAAGACAGACACATCATGCTTACTTCTTTTCAACACTGGAAGATATCCAGCAGTGCCATCAGCACAAAACTGGCAGAAACCAGTGAGACTCAGGTACACCCATCTACTGTCTGGAGAAGCCTGGACAGAAGTGGTCTTCCTGGAAGAATTGTGACCAAAAAGCCATAACTCTGACCTGGAAACAAGGCTAAGCAACTCAACTATTGCATGAAAACATAGGAATTGCGGTACAGAAAAATGGAAACAAATGCTCTGGACTGATGAGTCAAAATTTCAAATATTTGGCTGTAACTCTCCAGTTTGTTTGCTGAAGGGCTGGAGAGTGGTGCAATAATGAGTGTCTGCAGGGAACAGTGAAGCAAGGTGGAGATTCCATGCAAGTTTGGGCCTGCATTTCTGCAAATGGAGTTGGAGATTTTTTGTCAAGATCAATGGTGTCCTCAATGCTGAGAAATACAGGCAGGTACTTATCCATCATGCCATATCATCAGGGAGGTGTATGATTGGTCCAAAATTTATACTGCAGCAAGACAATGAAACATACTGCCAATGTCATCAAGAACTATCTTTAGTGTATAAGAAGAACAAGATGTCCCGGAAGTGATGGTTTGGCCCCTACAGAGCCCTAATCTCAACATCACTGATTCTGTTTTGGATTACATGAAGAGACAGAAAGATTTGAGACAGTCTACATCCACAGAAGATCTGTGGTTAGTTCTCCAAGATGTTTAGAACAACTACCTGCCAAGTTCCTTCAAAAACTGTGCAAGTGTACCTAAAATTGATACTGTTTTGATGGCAAGGGTGGTCACACCGAATATTGCGCATTTCTCTTCTGTTCATTTACTTTCCATTGTGTTAATTAATCAAATAAACTATTAACACTTTTATTTCTGAAAACATTCTTAATTTACATCATTTTTGCATAACTGCCTAAAACATTTGCATGGTATTATATGTCTGTTTGGACTTGGATTGTTGCTTTATCTTCTCAGAAGCTCAATAAACATACCAACTTGTGCTTGTAGAATAAAACACAGTTCTTACCTTGTACCCCAGAAAATTTAACATGGAAATATATTAATCTGTTAGTATGAGTGAAACGTTCCTGAAATTGTACAACAAGCAATCATATTTTAATTGAATAAAGCAAGATATAATTTGATTCTTGGAACTAATCAAACTGAAAAATAGCAAGGAGCAATGAGTTATTTTGGATATAGAAAAAGTGAACTCAACATGGAGAAGCATATGGTGGTTTTCCAGCTTCCAAGTCTGTATAATCCAGCTAATAAATACAGAAGCAATATTCTGTCATAAGCAACAGTGTGAAATTGAAGAAAATATTGTGGCTGCTTCAATACAGAAAGCTACAATAGTGAGAGAAATTTTGTGGACACTTTAGAACTATCCAAATATGCAACCCACAATGCAAACAGAGCTTACTCTAAGTCTAGTTAATAGAATCTTATTAAGCAAACACACCCAAAACAGGGTACTGTGTCGTGTCTTTACTGAATATATTAAGACATTTATTGTCTTTCCTGGGAACAGTATGAAAAGCCCTATGAAAATCAGTTCTCTTACAGGGTTGTAAACTAAGCTAGATGTTCCAATCAATAAGATGATAATTGAGGATGAGTTAGAGAAGCCTCACCTATAATATACTAACACATTAATTCAATCCACAGTAAAGGAGATAGTATATAAATGGACACCACCATTGTTACTATTCCTAGGAGTGGTCATCCAACAAAATTTATCATAAGAGCCAAGTATAAAATATGAAGGTCACAAAGAACCCTAGGATAATGACAATGGATTTGTAAACCATTTCTGCATCATCTCATGTCAAATAAGTCTACCATAATGACAGCACTGAATAAAAGTGATGTGTGTGCATGGGATCCTACCATGGAAAACTACTGCATCCAGGAAATAATGCTCAAGTTGGCCACAGGCCGCTTTGATGATCCATCAGACAATGAGAACTATTTGTAGATAGATGAAAGAGAAACTTTGGAACATTTATGTGAAAAGTTACTTTGGAAAAAAAATGAATCACTGCATTTCAATAAAAGAACTTCACCCAACATGAAGCTGTTTTACAACATTAGATTCCTAAATAGCTCTCTATCATTCTGGATGATGCCAGCAAATTCCACAGAAGACTGTCAGGTATCTATCCATGAGCCGAACTTTAAAATGGTCCAAACACTGAATTTAAACTACAAGAGAAGGACTGAAGCAAAATAATTTTTACATTTGCAATGCTGACCTTAAACCAATTGAAGTGGTTGCAGCTTGACCTGAACTGAGCTTTACATGCAAAACAATCTAAAAATGTCAATGATTTGAAATAATTCTATAAAGAGGGTAAGGCCAAAATATTTCCAAGCCAGTATGTGAGACTGACCCACAAGTGAGGAAAACTTTCCGTTGAAGCCACTCTTGCTTAAAGAGGTACCACCAGTTTCTAAATCAAAATTTTCACAAGTTCTTTCCAACAATGGCAGTGAAATATTGGCATAATATGTTCAATGAAGACAAGATATAGTACACTGTTTTGTGTGATGCCTGTTAAGGAAAACTACAGTATATTAATAGAATTTTGATACATCTCAGATCAGAATTATACTATCACAAGATTATGTATACCGGTAGTTCTCCCACAACTGTTATGACTTTTTACAATTTCTATAAGATACTCTTTCCCATATACTTTTGAATGGAAAATTATTTTATTCATTTATTGTTGATATTTATATGCCGCCCCACTCCCGGAGGACTCCGGGCGGCTTGAT
>JANHJO010003017.1:341109-353229 GCA_032468235.1 Pseudoxyrhopus heterurus
AATAGCTGGCTGGAGAATTCTACGAGTTGAAGTCCACAAGTCTTAAAGTTGCCAAGTTTGGAGACCCCTGGTCCAGACTTCTCTAACATTCTTTGTCACGAACCCCCACAATCTTTCACGTTTAGGAAGTTGTTTTACTTGTGAACTGAATTGCAAATTTCAGAGAAGTACAAAAACGTAACATGAAATGTTCTTTCACTGGGAAATGTAAATATCTCTGTTTTCTAATTACAGCCACTGCTCAAAGATTATGGGAATTGTGATCCAAAATCTCTATAGGAGACAAGGTTGCTTACCTCACCAAATTTATTTGTCTAGGAAATATGATCAGGCTGATATCTTTAGACAGGTGAAATCCTCAAGCATTTTTAGCTAGCTTGGAGCTTATGGACTCAGTAATAGCAATAGCATATAGCAATAGCATTAGATTTATATACCGCTTATCAGTGCTTTACAGATCTCTCTAAGTGGTTTACAGAATCAGCATATTGCCCCCCAACAATCTGGGTTCTCATTTTACCGACCTCAGAGGGATGGAAGGCTGAGTCTACTTGGAGCCTGGTGGGATTCGATCAGCCAAAACTGCTGATCGGCAAGTCTGCAGAGTAGTCTGCAGTACTGCATTCTAACCATTTCGCCACCGCAGCTCCTTGATTGGCTCACACATTGTATTGCACACATTGCAGTAGATTGGCTCACACATTGCATTGCAGATTGTTTGATTTGGTTTTAGCAATTTGAGTAAATTCAGTCACGATGGTTGTAAACCATGACTTATGGACTAAGATATTGTGTGAATTGTGTAACCAACTGTGATTTTATTCAGTAGATAAACTTTTATAGTCAGAATTTTAACAGGTCACAATAAAATAGCTCATAGTATTCTCCCATCAGTCCTAGTGAGGACTTTTATTGCAGTAGTAAAATCTCCCACATGAAATTCTAAGGAGGGTGGCTTTATAGCAGATGGTAGTATTTTCCTAGCTGCTTTCTTTGCGTCTATAATATATTCCTTCCCAGGGTGTTCTTCAAGGCCTCATTAATGACTGACATCCTCCAGTCATTGAACCAGGGGGAAAAAATGTCAGCATATATTTTGCTGCCATACCGGCTGAATCCCATCTTGCTACCGGAACACAAAGATCCAGTGATGGTGTTTGTAGAGATTTCATGCAGGGCTAGTTAAAGAAAATAATTGGTGGTGTCCCATGTTTTCATTTCCCTTCCAGCTAGCAGGAAAAGAAAAACCAATTAATTGTTCTCCTTAACATGTAGTAGAGTAAGATTAGGCATGTTGCCTGAGTGACAAATCACATATGCAGATGTCCTATGTGCCTTTGATCATTCAGGCTATTTCTGAATAGCAGAACCATTTTAGAAGAGTGTTCAAAAATAGCCTAATTAATAAATGAGGGGTGTGGCAGAGACACTTCATTCTGTGCACCTGTCATTGAGAATGTTTATAAACATGGGGTCTAGCATTCTTCGGAATGTAGCCCAGGTAGACCACTTCCAAGGTGGAAGTGCAGAGGATGGACTTTATGGAGCAAGAACATTTGAAAAACATTTTTTGCAAGGATATTTCTGGGTTTTGCAATGTGTCCTTTCTCTATTTTCATCTGACGTTCTGTTATTGAGCAATAATATCCGTGCCTATGTAATTCCCCTGCAATTCTCTCCAAGAGCGAAGTGACTGCCTGAGAGTGCACCAGCGTGCCTACCGTCCCTGTCCTACTGTTTCCTTTAATTACTTATATGTAATTCTTTGTTCATGTTTTATGTTTTCCACTTTTATATATCTATAGATGTTTTTGACAAATAAATAAATAAAAAATAAAAATAACAGTGCTTTGATCTGCAAAATTCCCTGCATCACAACTGTCTGAATCTTTTTCTATCCCATATAGCTCCCCTTTGGGAATTTGGTAAGATGAGTTCCTGGCAAGATTATGGAGGCAGAATTAGCCTAGGTATGAAGAAGTCTTCAATATTGAAGCTCTGAGCAAGAGAAAGCAAGTTAGATGCCTCCTTGTTGTATAGAAATAGTGGTCACCAAGAAATCCAGCTGTGAACTTGTGGTGAAAAGTACTTGGAAGTATCCTATGAATGCAATTGGAACGGTTCCATATGTAAGAACAATAACTGATCCCTTAACACCGGTGCCACCAAAGCTAGAGTAGAGTAGGAAAACTGTTTATCCATTTCCCTCCACCCACCCCAACCCCCACCAGGGTTGAGGGCATCATAAGTAGCAGCAAAATGCCACAAACACAGCAGCTGCATTATACACCAATGACGTAGAGCACTCAGTTGTAGTACTCATGAGTTATTCCCCAGAAATAATAAAAACGGTGTAAATAGTAGAGCCATACATAACCTATATTATAATTCTTGCTAACAGACCCACCAATAGACAGCAAGAGGGCCATATTGGTGCAGTGGTTAGGATGCAGTAGTGCAGGCTAATTCTGCTCACTGCCAGGCGTTCGATCCTCACCCACTCAAGGTTGACTCAATCTTCCATTCTTCCAAGGTCAGGACCCAGATTGTTGGGGGCAATATGCTCATTCTGCAACCCGCTTACAGTGTGCAATAAAGCACTATGAACAGAATATAAGTCTAACTGCTACTGCTACTGCTGTATTCATGAGCTATGAAGTGTAAGACCTGAGAAGTACCTTGGAAAATGCGAATTGGAGTTTTCACAGTCAAGTGTCTCTGCAGAAGCCAGATCTCTCAAAAAAGGAAAGTGACCTGGGGTGACAGCTGGAGTGCCTACAGGGGAAGGGCGTGCCTCAGTAAATCTGAATCTGGCATATCCCAGTTCCTGACCATAACGCCAATCAAATAGGTCCATGGCAAAGTAACTTTAAAAATAGAATAGATTATTTTAAGATGTTTCTACTATGGGCTGAAGAGGAGATGAAGCCAATGTCACAAGCACCTGACTAGAAAAACGGCATCTTCGTGCTACAGGTCAGACAGGCATGAAGTTGACTCCTTAGAAAGTCCTGCTATTTCTGAGAACAAGACATATGTTCCATAAAAAAATAAGTGAGCTCTTTATAACAATCATTCAGTAAGTTAAAGCGTGCAAAGGAATCATTTCCAGTCAATTCTCTTCATGTTCCATGAGCCCATTCCTTGAAGCTAAGTGTCTTGCTTTAAACAATTTAGTGCAGTTTTTAATGATTTGCCTCCACAGGAATGGAAATAACACGATCATCTCTGAGTGCCGTGGTTAGTCACTTTGTTGCTGTGTCTCAAGCAGAAGAATATTTTGTGCCACTTTGGGGGTTTAAAGCTTCTGTTATGGACAAAGGATCTTGGTCCAGGTAATCCAGTGCTTGGCTTTCATAAGTGTTTCATTTTTTCTTGGGATGAAGGCTCAAACCCTTTCTCCCAGTAGAATGTTTCCTTTGAGTCAGCCATGAGGTTATGTGGCTTTGCAGAAGTCTTTGAGGTGGCCAAGAGATTTCCATCTCCATCTCTCAGCACATGGCTAGAAGATATATCTTCATTCCTTCCCCTTGATTGCCTAAAGACATTCTTAAGTTGGGTTTACCACAACTTGCTCAATTACTTAATGTTTCAGGCTCCTGAGCCAATACGTACATTGGAAGAGCCTGCCAGATTGGGCTTAAAGTCCAACTTCTCCCAATCTCCTGTTACATATGTTGTTTCTGCTGGCATACCAGGAATTTTTGCTGGGCAAAAAATTGGCTTGTATCATTTCTGGACCCAAAAGTATCCTCTCTATCTTACATTAAGAACCAAGCCAGTTCTTTATGGTCTGCTTCAGGACTGGGAATTCTTTTAAATATCAGCCTCACCTCCATTGGAAATTACTGGAGTGTATACTAACAACTAAAAGTTACTGATTGCCATCCCTGATTCACACTCATTCGTAATGTTTTTCTAAATAGCTTCCATAAAGTTTTGGTTAAGTTTAAATTACACATTTCTTCAGTGGATGCAAGAGCATAAAATAGCAGCAAAAAACAATCTTATTGCATTTTAGTGTGATGCTCTACTATAGTTTTAAAAACTTTCATGGTCATTTGCTAATGCGGCCCCTTCTTGAAAGTAGATAATTTGTTTGAGAGGAAAAAGTGGCCTCTTGTTCCCCGACCTCCATCCTAGTGTCCAAGCAGGGCCAATTTGCCAGAGCTGGAACCCACTAGTCTAGTAATGCTTAATGGGTATGAAATACTGCAAAGCTTTTATAGAAAATGTGGAACAAATATCAGTAAGAGAGAAACGAGGTTGCTTTGCAAATAGCTTTTAAATGGACAGTGGTAAAAATTGATTAGGAAATCTGTCAGTAACATGACTTTGAGGGCATGGTATATGGAGTAGTTTTTGGCTGGCTCCTGAGCTGCTGTATATCTCAGATGGAAAAAAAAACATATTTATTGCATTGACATTAACATACTGAAAGCTCTTTTGTATCACAGTTCCAGGCAGAGCTGTCAGCAATTGCAGACATCAAACACCTACGTAGAAATGCCAGAAATCTCAAAGGCAAATGTTGCTTTGGGTTATATATTGTATTGGTAGATATGTAATACTTTAGTTTAATATATATGTTCTACCTGTATTTTAAGGGCATCAGCTGAAACAACATGTCACCTTGAAGCCAATGCAAATATTAACCATTACTTGATTTGGGTTTGTCTGAAATCTATGTACATGACAGTTTTGGAAAATTGTTGTGTACAGCACTCTTCTTAACTCTGAGTTGTACATTTTTCCATAAACATCTTGCTAGAGCAATTGTGCAGTTTGTTTACATAGCTTTGCTTTTCATAGATTAGTAGAGAGAACCTGCTATTTATTTTTCCAGCTTTCCTAGATATTTTGGGGTGATTGAAGGAAACATTGAGAACCATTTTAATGTCCCATTGTGAGTTCTAGTCCTGCCTTAGGAAGGAGGCCAGGTGGATATCCTTCAGTCAGTCCTTTCCCCCACCCTCAGCCATAAGAAGGCCAGGGCAACCCAATTTGGGAAATCTTGCCAAGAAAACCGTAGGGGTTTATCCAGACATTTATCAGGAGTCAGGACTGAGTTGAAGGCACATAATTATTAATTAAAGGGAATATAAAAATCTTCTTAAAATGGAATACTGCAGGAACAACAAACAGAGTGTTTGTGAAAAGGATGAAATATGCATCTTGATATCACAATGGAAGTGTAAAAGCTGCAGAGATTATACTTCACCATGTTACATTATTCCCAGCCCTCACAGATACCCAAGAAAAAACTGTATTTTTGTCCTTGGTATTTTATTGCTAAATTTTGGCAAGTATGATCAAGAAGAGTGCCAGGTAACCCCTGTATGGATTTATAGATTATCACAGACAATATGGAGGCACTATCCTGGTACAGAGAAAGGAATAATGGTGCAGGCATTAGAAAGTTAACAAATTCAGAAAAACAGGGTAGTTTAGCCAAAGATTTGATTCAAGGGGTAGATTCTCTCCGAAAGCATGGGGAAGAAACTCTGCCATCCTCATCAAAGGGAAGATTTGGAACAGTAATTGAGAAGAAGCTTAACTTCGTATCCTGAAAGCAGGGAGTAAATTGCTTGCTTAACATCCAGTCAAGGAGGATTATTAAGTCTCGTGAGAGTTCAGTGCTCCATTTGCAAGATTTCAACTGTCATATAGCCATGGGCCGTCTCAAGGGATGTCAAATGCTTTTTTAAAATGTCTTATTTTCATTTCTTTCTGTGCATCTGCGTCATATGTAAAATTATAGGATAGTGTCTGAAGCCTGAAAAATTTACTAATTTCTGACAAACGTTTTTCTGGATTCCAGTCCATTTCATTAGATACAGCTGGTACAGTGCTAAGAAAAGGTTAGGATTTTTAGAGAAAGTAGGTGGGGATAAGAGCGAGAGTGGAAAATTAGAAATGGAGAATGGTTGAGTGGCGAAAGGAAAAGTGAGAAGCAAAATTATCTCTAGAATGTGACTATTAGAAAAGCAGTAATTAACCACGGTGTAATTACCGATAAATTAGTTAACACATGTAGTCTGACTGGAATGTAGAAAGAAAATCTTAACTCCCCCAATGGCTTCTCATTCAATTGTTTTCCCCTTTGTAATTTCTTTTTTTTCTTGATTCCTGCAACTCCAGTACACAGAAGGGGTTCCCTCAGTTTTCCTGACAATATTTCAGAAGTAGTTTGTAACTGACTTCTTCATACAGTTGAGAGACAGTGATTGGCCCAAAATCACCCACCTGGCTTCCCTGCTTAAGATAGACTTAAAATCTGGGTCTCTCTACTCCTAGTCTAGCACCTTAATTACTATATAAACCTGCCTAGTGAAAAAGCATCTGTGTGGTTAGGAGCATAAATTGTTTCCTTCTGATATCCACAAGGTGGACAGTCACAAGCGAATGTAGGTGTTTCTTTTGTTTTAGTCATCATTCTATCATTTTACATCTATTTCTAGTTCTTTCCCTATAATATTTTTTAATCTCATCAAACACTTAGAAAGCCATAGCGTGGACTTACCAGGAGACGAATCATTCATAATTACTAAGGATGCTGGGGTGGGCCTTCTTTTCCTGATCTGCAGAAATCACAGGTACAGGCAGATGGATCAAATATAAATGCAAGCAGCTATGTCTCTAAATTCACAGTTAATGAGAAGTTACTAAGCAAATAGAGCTAAGCTAGAGCTAGAAGTTAATGAGAAGTTACTAATACAAGTATTCAAATCATTGACTTCTTTTAATCACCATCAAAATCAGAACAGGCTGGTTGCCGCTTTCTATTTCAAGAACAGAACACAGCAGGTCATCATGAATTTGTACTGTTAGTATTATTAATACCATGAAAGCTGACACCAGCCACAGCATAAAAAGACTCAAGGAGGTAGTGCAAGATCGGAAGATGCGGAGAGATGTGGCACATAGAATTGCCAAGAATCAGACATGGCTGCATGCATATCATCAACAACAACAACAACAACAGTATTACTAGTATATCATCAACATCAACAACAGTACTATTAGTATATCACTTTTTTCTTTATGGTTTTTTTTTTAGTTTGCTGTATTGTGCTGGATTTACAGTCCATTAATAATCAAGACTTCATTATTCTTGACCTTTGGGAACTTACTTAATTTGAAAACCACCACAATACGGCAAACTAAAAAAAAACCACGAAGAAATGATCAAGTGTTGTGGAAGGAGTGTGAAACCCTGGATCTTTCTGTGGCTTCCATCCCAAATGGCACTTTAGCTTTATCCCAGAGCTTTCCCATCCCAGAGCCTTCCCATTCCAATTGTGCAATGAGCTTTTAATTTCCAGTGAGACTCTCTTGTCTAAGGTGACCATATGGCCTGTCTCACAACTATGCAACCTTTACTTATTCTCACCGTAATACTACCCACCCTACCAATGCCGACTCTGACTGAAAATACTGGAGACCTGGTTTTCCAAAAAGCTAGATTTCATTGTGTCATACTGATTGGCTTCCTAGCTCTTCCATGATCAGTCAGTCATTTTTTTCTGATATCAGGAGACAGTGCAGGGATACACATTTGCTCCTTGTAGCATACCCACAAATTGCTTTTAGTAATGGAAAATCATTTTAAAAGCCATTTGGTTTAGACTACAGACATCAACGGTTGAAAGCAGGAAAAAGAAATCACAATTGCATTAATCTATTGTAAATCACTGGCTGGTTTGAAAGTCATTTTCATGTCCTCTTAATAGCCAAGAAGCATAATGTTATATTTGCACAAAATCCATATACTTTGATTTTTATCATGTATGCTGTTGGCCAAGAATCATCCATTATATGGAAACCATATAATGATACGGATGTCTTATGCCACACAACGTTAAACGGAAGAAAATACAGCCTTTCTCAACTTAATACCTCCAGATCTAACATGACTTCAGCTCCCAACATTCCTAAAAAAAAAACCCTCTTACTGGCTGATTATTTGTAGAGTTATAATCCCTTGTAGCTCTACAGTGTACTAAGTCAAAGAAATAGCATATGACCTTAATTCTAGGAATTTCTATGTCTACATACAGAAAGATGACTAAAAAGAATTTGGAATCTTCAAAGCCACCCATTTATCACTCAGAAAGTAAATTTATCAATTGGAGAGGGATGAGATGGGAAGCTCATGTTGAGTAGGAGAATAGCATCTAAAATGTTTTCTGCATAAGAATACTCATTCTGCTCAGGCTTTGTCTGTTTTCTAGGGCGGTCATCAATGACCCTTTCTTCTAGTGATGGTTCTTTTCATGGTGGTCATCTCAGCTAGAACATTAACAGTGGAACCCCACATATACCTTCTCAGATATAAATTTGATTCAGCTCAATGGGACTCAGCAGACTTAAAGGTGCTCAACTGCAACTAGATTTGTCCATTCTGGATATCAAAAGCTGAACTGTTAAGTCTGAGAAGCAATTCCGAGAAACATCCTGATCTGCAGGTATAACCATGCACTATCAGTGAGGGGAACACACCATTTCGAACAGCCAAAGAGAAGATAGTTTCAACCTAGATCAACGTTTGTTCTATGATGCGGATAGTATTGTATTGTTTTGAAAATATAATAACATAAATTTAGGCTATTAATGTGACTGCTCAGAAATTGCCTTGGAAATATTGAATATCTAGAAATAATAACCTTTTCTTGATGTGTTTTATCCATTTGAAGATGGAGGAAATCCTTTCATCCATCTGTCATTTATAGTCTTTCAACTGAACTGTCTCCTTACCTATCAATCAATCTGCTAGCATTAAATACCGTCAACAATTTGTACATACAAAAGTCCCAAGCTCGCTATTGGAATGCTTCTCTTTTTTGAGAAAAAGGTTTGCTCAGAAAAAAACGCTCACCTCGTGTATCCTAAAGACAAACCTCTTCTCTTCTTTTCTTTCTCTCTCTATCCTTCTCTCTTTCAATGACAGAGAATTCTTATAAAATCCCAGAACTTCTGCAAAGTTGCACTCCACTTTCCACATTTAGAAACATGGTTCCCTTAACAATCTTTATCTCCTTTCATAGGCAGTGAAGACAAAATTAGCTTACCTGTTCAGCTGCTTCAGAATCTATTTGACTTTGAAATAATGGTACAGCGAATTGTATCTTTTTAGGACTGTTTGGTTCCATGGCAGTATTTAGGAATAGCAGAATTTGGGGGAGGGGAAGATCTGGCCTGCCAAAAGGAGAGACAAGAAAGTTCCTTCTCTTCTTATCTCCTGGCAAACTCCTTGAAGCCCAGCGCTCCCTTAACAATTGCAGTAATTTCTGAGGTAGAGAGAGCAGAAACTGCTTGAGCAGCAAAATCCCCTTCTTCCTTCTACATCCACAGCAACGTCCCTACTCAGAGATGCTGTTCTTCCTCCTCCAGTTCTCCAGATGATCCACTCAGCACCAAGCTGAAAGGAACAAGAAGCTAATTGTGTGCAGATTCCCTTCTGCAGATGCCAAGCATTCACTCAGAAACTAATTGAAAATACAATACTAGCCTAGACTTGGCTTGCTCTCCTGGGATTTGAAATGGAGAATCTCTGTAAGGCCCATTATTTGCTGACAGCACCAAAGTGCAGGGTAAGAGCCCGCCCTTCGGAGTATTGCTGATGGGCTCTGAATTATTGATAGACCTGTGATTAGGAAGTTGCAAAGCTGATATGTGGAGATGGCATCTGAAGCAGGTGAGGACAATATCAGAAAGTTCTCTACTTTCTCTACAGTCTTTCTAATTGACTGAGAAGCTATGTTTCTTACTGTGATGGAGTGGGGCAATCACGTCAGTCATCTTACGGCATCATCCTCTGTGAAATCAGAAATTGGTGATGGTACGTAGAAAGCCTGCCACAATTTCATGCCTTCCAGAAAGACTTCATATCTGAATGGTACAACCATTCAGATATGGTTCCAGAAGTCTGGTTTAAAAATTCTTGGCTAATTGGGGAATATTTGAACAAATAGGATCCTTAGGGCTTGTCTGTACATTCTTAAATTGTCCACACACACTTTTCTGTATGTGAAAATTTATAATCTTTTTTTGGGCAGAACATCCAAGAATCAGGTATGATTAGCAAATTTTCTTAGATGATCATTCCATCTCTAGATCCCACTAAATCAACTGTTGCATGCAGGATGGTATTTTCAGTTCAGGACATATCCTTTATGACTCCCGTTATAAGAAGCTGGCCCTAATTTTGCACCAACATTGGAAGATGGCATTTTTCAGGAACTCTGGGTGCAAAAAGGTTCTCTAGCAGAATGTTCTGACAATTCTTATGACTTTTCCCAACTCAGGCGTTAGCTTTTGCAGGTGTTTAGCTTGGACATTTGACTGTGAAGTGTGTGTGGAGGGCAAGGAAGCACATTAGACCAGTCCCAAGCAATCTCTCATATTTAATCTGCAAGCTTGCAGTGACCAAAATGGATAAGCCACTGGCATCTGCCTGTTCTAGTCACCCAGGTCTAATTGACCTAAAGACAGCAGGTGACTCCAATTGGCTTCATTGGGCACAGAATGGCTGCCGAGAGCCTACGTATCCTCTCCATAACCGTGAGTTGGAAGAGATGAGATAAGCGGATACATAAATTTGATAATAAAAAAAATAATTTATAAGGAAGATGGGACTAGCTCTCAAGAGCATCAGCTACCCAAACTCATGAGTTGCTTAGTTGAGTTGGATTTATTTGTTGTGGGTTTTTTGATTAATCAATGAAGTTAGGCTCCTTTCTATTTTGATACCTTTCCCCTTGCCTTGTGTATTCCTCCTTGTTATTTTGCAGATTGTATCCTTGGACTCATCACATTTCAGACCTCAAAACTGCCCTCAGCGTTTAGGCTGAATACTGACATAAAAATGGTTACAATAATGGATACTTAAAGTGCATCTGTCTCCTTGCCAAAGAGAAGACAGCAAAGCCTGCCATACCCTCTCAGCTCTGGATTTAAAAAAAACAAGATCTCAAGATAGAATATCTGATTTCATGAAGGCCAGTCACCATTTATGTACAGTACTATGCCTATTTTTGGAAAAATGAAGGTATTCTTCTAACATTATCTATTTATAACTGGCTACCTTGATACTTTTACCCAATTATTTTATAGAAATTGCAAAATCGATTTATAGAAATAAGAGATTAAATAGATCTAATCTTATGCTGAAACCATGTCAGTTCAGTTTATAACATCCTGCTGGCATGGAATTTAGATAAAAATTCTGATGTGATGTATTTAATTGGGAAATAATCTAGTATTTAGAGATAGTACCATGATGACTGAAAATCAGTTCAGATTCTTGGAATCAGATGTGACGAATTAGCATTAAAAAAGATTTAGAGGAGGAACATCACTACTTTGCTGTCTCCCATGCAGTACTTTAATTATATGTTTAAAAGATCTGTAAGAGGTCTTCAAAGACACATTTGAAATGTCCCATTCTCTTCAATTTGCTTTACAAACCAACATTGCTTTCTCACTTCTAAGACCAAGATGAGAGGAGGTCAGGGCAAAGAAGTAGCATGATCTTCTTGGGTTCAGACTTTGGGTCAAAATGAAGAACAACTGGGTGGCCTTTTGGCCCCATTGATGATCAGTTCAAAACACCTCACTGAGGCAAAGCAAATTAACCTCATATACAGTAGATCTAATTTTAGACGAATACCTGAATAGGATATAAAGCTATAATGAAAATAAGATTTCTCTCTCCACATTTATATGTTTGATTTATAGCAGAAGATAAAACAAACGACTTTTTCAATTCAGGAATAACGTTTTCCTCAAAGAAATGAGAATTCAGATATGTTGACATTGTAAGCCCAGGTTTTTTTCTTTAGTTATCCCAATGTGAGGCTCCTCTTTTTATTAAAAATTTTTTCCAACAAATGCAAATCAAGAGTTGGAAGTTACATATTAGTAACGCTGACAGGATGGGCTGCTTACAAGTATCAGGCAGAAGACCATCCTACCATAAAAGGTAAAAATGCTTTCCAGTTCATCTCAATCTCTGGTGATTTAGTTCTTTGGACTATAATTCTGGAGTTAAAGGTTTAAAATCCCAAATTATTTATGTAATTCACTAAATCAGTTTGGACTGGTCATTACGTCTTAGCC